>JAVANC010000027.1:44749887-44949887 GCA_033319125.1 Parnassius glacialis | reverse complement strand
ATTATTAAGAATAACTCAAAAACTATTGGTCGGACCTTGATCAAATTTATATGAGATCACACGTAAAGCACCAGCTTTTAAATAAAGAAAATAATCATCGAAATCGGCTCACCCAGTAAGAAGTTATGAGGTAACACATAAAAACATAGTCGAATTGAGTAGGTACCTCCTCCTTTTTGAAGTCGATAGAAAATTAAAATTCTGTACAACCGACTTCAATATAAATTATTAAGAATAACTCAAAAACTATTGGTCAGACCTTGATCAAATTTATATGGGACCACATGGGAAGGACCAGCTTTTAAATAACAAAATAGAATCATCGAAATCGGTACACCCAGTAAAAAGTTATGAGGTAACACATAAAAACATAGTCGAATTGAGTAGGTACCTCCTCCTTTTTGAAGTCGATAGAAAATTAAAATTCTGTACAACCGACTTCAAAATAAATTATTAAGAATAACTCAAACTACCTTGATCAAATTTATATGGGACCACATGGGAAGCACCAGCTTTTAAATAACAAAATAGAATCATCGAAATCGGTACACCCAGTAAAAAGTTATGAGGTAACACATAAAAACATAGTCGAATTGAGTAGGTACATCCTCCTTTTTGAAGTCGATAGAAAATTAAAATTCTGTACAACCGACTTCAAAATAAATTATTAAGAATAACTCAAACTACCTTGATCAAATTTATATGGGACCACATGGGAAGCACCAGCTTTTAAATAACAAAATAGAATCATCGAAATCGGTACACCCAGTAAAAAGTTATGAGGTAACACATAAAAACATAGTCGAATTGAGTAGGTACCTCCTCCTTTTTGAAGTCGATAGAAAATTAAAATTCTGTACAATCGACTTCAATATAAATTATTAAAGGTAACTCAAAAACTACTGGTCAGACCTTGGTCTTGATAATTTATATGGGACCACATGAGAAGCACCAGTTTTACATGTGTAACACACATAAAAAAAGAAAAAATACAAAGTACCTCCCCTTTTTTGAAGTCGGTTAAAAAGTTTACACATAAGAAAATCAAGGTCCTTTAATCACTATGGCGGTGGATTATTAGAATAATAAAAAAACGCTATGTTGCTTAATTTACCCCAGTATTCACAATAGAAAACGAGGTTCTTCCCTAGTAACTATTACATAGTTACTATTTACGCGGAAGAGCCAAGCTGCAGCTATATTATGGTTGCTGCACGATTGGCTCGGCTCGTCCGGGGTGGGATCACGCTCTCACAGAATAGCAGCGTAAAATAGCAGCTTAATGTTGCTGTGTTTCGTATGGTGAGTGTAGAGAACCGGACCCTTTTTACTGGAAACGAGGCATTCCATCGTAGTCCTAACGGGTGACAACGCCTCTACATTTTGTTTATTAATCGAAGTTGAAATGTAGATGTCTATGGGACACAGTCCACTTATCATCAGGTGGACTGTGTGCTCGTTTGTTACCCCCGTTCTATAAAAAAAAAACTAGTGATTTTTCTCTCTTAAGCATGTCTACATTAAGCACGATAGTTTGAAAATATATTAATTACCAATATGTATAACGTTCAGCGAGCTATGGAGAGGGCTGTACTCGGATACTCAGGGTTTCTCTGCGTGATAGAAGGGTGAAGGATTGTAATGACAAAGATGATATAAAGTTGGGTAATTTTTTTTTAATACTAGTAATGCTATTAAACATTACTAATTTTCCCTTTAACCACTTCTGGTAAGCTTAAAATGCTTGTGTTAGAGGTGGTTCATGACAGTAGTCGAATGGCGGATTCGAAACCACAACCTTTCGAGTTCGCGGCCCGCGCCCTGCTATTAGGCTACTGACACTTCATTTATAGTCTAGACGATTTGTTATTTATGGTCTAGAGTCTAGACTGTTAAAAATGTAGTTTCAAATGCGTTTCGTAAATTGTAGCTCAACTAATGGATGAGTAATATCTAATGATAAGCTGTCATTAACCCAATTCTGTTAATTAATTAGTCAAACCATTAGTAGTTAAATGCAAGATAATAATGTGGAAGCTAATGACGCAAATGAAGATGTCTGCCACGGTTAGAAGTCATAATTGAGATTATATTTTAAAACCATGTAGTAACGGCGTAGGAGAATCCACTACTTATTAAATACGAATAAATAAATTGATTAAGTACTCGTAATACTTCAATCAATCATTATCATCAATTTATTTATTCGTTTTCACAGGTATCAAGGTTGACAATATTATAATTTTTAAGTATCTCCGTGAAATGCTTGTACGGCATACGAATCTATATATTCACACATCATAAAATCATAAAATTAAATATAAATGAAACAAATTAAAATAACAGTTAAATTAAGTAAACAGTCAAAACAAAATTATTAAATTACATATTTAAATCATTATTAAATAGAAATTCATTGACATTATAATAACATTTATCTATAAGAAAATTATTTAGAGTACATGTAAATTTTTTCGCATTTTAAAATTTTATGTGATCAGGTAATTTAATATATAATTTAGGGGCCATTTCAACAACACTTTTTTTCATAAGGGCAGTTCTACATACATTTCTCTGGATTTTTTGTTTTCGAGGACGAATGTTATTATATTATTCCTTAGGTGTCGTAAAATGTGATAGAGGGAAACGAAACATGATATGGGTATATCTTCCCGATAACAGAGCAAAATAATAAAAAAAAACTGCTGTTGCCAACGCCCTGTCAAGCTTGGCAACTATAAGGCCTGTTCAACACAGTTCAACAGTACTGGATAGGCTAATTCATAAAAAACTTTGGTTATTTACGTTTGTGAAAAACGAGCACGGTCCACCCAATGGTAAGCGAATGCTGTGGCCTCTAGGCATTCTGCCATTTATCCTCAAATAAGAATCAAAATGCAGATGCATTGTCACGCCTGAGGATTAAGATGGAATGCCTCGTTTCCAGTAAAAAGGGTCTCCGGTTCTCTACACTCATCATACGAAACATAGCAGTGTTAAGCTGCTATTTTACGCTGGTATTCTGTGAGAGCGTGGTCCTCCTCCGGTGGAGCCCAACCATAATAGCTGCAGCGTTGCTCTACCACGTAAAAATGTAGGAGTAAAGTCATTAGTCTTTACTCTGTGGTAAAAGGGTCATCTATCTTTGCTTATAAAAGTTTTCTATCCGTGTATATTTGAACTTAAGTTTAAAATTCTTACTCTTTGAAAAATAACCCTGTAGACATAATTCTTCTGTCCGTGTGTATGTGACTGAACTCCTCCTAAACGACTGGACGATGTTGATGAAATTTTATTGTGTGATTAAGATAATTTGGGAATGGTTTAGATTCACAATTGGACCCGGTAGGTAGCGCTGCTGTCGAAATCCAGAAATCTCCCGTGCAAAGCCGGTGCTAGTCATCTATAAAAAGGTGGAGTGTGTGCTCGATTGTCACTCTTACTTCTTCTAAATAACCGGCCAAGTGCGAGTCGGACACGCGCATAAAGGGTTCCGTACCATCGTAATACACGTTTCTAGTACGTGAGCACCATTTAATTTTTAATTTATTTAAATTTTTATATAAATTTGTTGTTATAGCGGCAACAGAAATACACATCCTGTAAAATTTTCAACTGTCTACCTATTACGGATCATGAGATACCGACAAACAGCCACTGATATACAGACAATCGGACGGACGGACAGCGGAGGCTTAGTAATAGGGTCCCGCTGATTACCCTTTGGGTACGGAACCCTAAAAACGATCCGCGACCCCGCACTAAGTATGAAATATATATACTTACATATATATACTCTGTAATCGAGACGATTTATAATAAAAACAAAACATTTACATATAACATTTTATAGGTGGATAAGCCACGCGTTATCAGTCCGGATGTCGTTAGCGATTAAACAATAAGCATTCTAAAAATAAATCGATTGATTAATTTGTGTTATTGAGTCACGAATGATAGTTGCTACTTAGGTGCGAAGGTAGCTCTTACTCATTTTTTCTTTGAAATTTTCTTCTTTTTAGATTCCTTTTTTATTTGAAATATTTTTAAGTTTAATACGTGTACCCATTCCAAACAGAGGCGCGTGCGGTTGAGGATGCCGTGTTAAGCCTGGCGTCCACTACAGCAGAAATGCGTCGAATCGAAGCGAGTCGCATTTATTCCTAGTGCGTCCATCTCTGACGAATCGAATCGAATTGTTCATTCATCGCAAATTCTTTATCAAATTAGGTCGTTTTTACGTCATGGACAGCTCATATGAAGAGATGTTTTTATTTCATCATGATAATGTGGATCTTCATAATCAAACAATTCTGGATATTGTTGGACCACTGATATCAATAGTTCTTCATTCATTTTTATTTAAACAAAAAGATTTTTACGAAAACGCAATAGAAATCAATTAAAATACGCTGGCGCGCATCCACTTCTCCGCGTCGACTGAGGCGCGCCGAGTTGAATCGAATCGCATTGGCGAAAAAATTCGCCTGTGCAATTTGCGCGGACGATTCAATTCGGCGCGCCGCGGCTCGTCGCTAATGGACGCAGTTTCATAGTAAATATATAGGAGGCGACTTTCTGCGATTCGATTCGACTCGTCTCGACGAGCCTAGTGGACGCTTAGCCTTGCGGTCTGGAGCATATACAGAGCCAGTATGAGGCTGAGAGGATGCTATCTTTTTTCGCAGTGGTGTCAAAAGTCAAAACATGTGTAGCCTTCTTTGGTGAGATTTACGCTGCAACTATATCATGGTTGTACAAATGGGTCGGCTCGACCGTGGTAGGACCACGTCTCACAGAATACCAGCGTAAAATAGTCAAGCATGCGACTTACTTAGCAATGAGTTGCTGCGCTGGGGGGCACGGTTTCAAATCCCGCACGGAAGTATTTGTATGGTCTACAAATAATTGTCCCGGGTCTGGATGTTTGTCCTTGTGCAATTTGTGTTTGTAAACTGCCTCCACGATACAGGAGAGAATCCTAATGTGGGAGTAAATTAAAAAAAAAGAAAAAGTACGTGCCTTCTAAGTCATATGTCCGGAGTTTTATTTTTTTATAAAACTGAAGTGACAAAAGAACTTACAATCCACCTGATGGTAAGTGGTAATATGTATGGTCACGCTGCAGCTACATTATAGCTGCAGCATCAATGGACCAGGCCGGCCGGGTAAGGAACACGCTCTCACAGAATACCAGCGTAAAATAGCAGTTTAATTCGGCAGTGTTTTGAATGGTGCACATCACATTTGCATTTTGATTCTTAACCGAGGATAGTTGTACACGCCTATGGGTTAAGACATGCATTTACCATTATTGATAATTGTACTAAGTTTTATATCCATCGTTAATGTTCAAAATTATTTAAGTAATAGTCAATATTCACTCATGTGATATTAAAGCAAAAATAGAATAGAATAGAATAATCTTTATTCAATATAGATTATTACATAATACTTATTGAAAGTAATTTTTTTATTTACCACTGGTTCAGAAAATACCTCTGTCCTGGGTAGAACCAGCAAGAAACCCAGCGTGACTTTCTTTTTTAAACATATTTTACTTTAAAAAAATTCATAGGATAGGGTGACAAACGAGCACACAGTCCACCTGATGATAAGTGGTTGCTGTGACCCAAAAACATCTATCCTCAATAAAGAATCAAAATGCAGATGCGTTGTCAACCGTGAGGACTAAGATGGACTCTTTTCCAGTAAAAAGGATCTCCGGTTCTGTACACTCACCATACGAAACACAGCAGTGATAAGCTGCTATTTTACGCTGGTATTCTGTGAGAGCGTGATCCTTCCCCGGTCGAGCCGACCCATTCGTGCTAAAACTACTTATACTACTAATATAGCTGCAGCATGTCTCTACCACGTACATAAAGTATAACTATGTTTGTACAATTTTAGCGTGGCGATCACTTCATTCCCCGAGATTATTTTCATTTAGGTATTCTTTGATATTATAATAACCTTTTTTGTACAATATCTCTTTGATAAAACATTTTAAACTTGTTTATTGACAAATTTTGTACATTTTCTGGGATTTTGTTGTAAAAGCGTATACATTGTCCCATAAAGAAATTACTGATTCTGTGGAGTCTGGTAACTGGTATTACAAGCTTATGTTTTTTCCTAGTATTAATAATATTAACATCTTTATTCCTATTAAAGCTATTTATGTTTTTATGTACATATATTACATTTTCATAAATATATTGTGTTGCCAAAGTTAATATGTTTATTTCTTTAATTTTTCTCAAAGGGATCATTAGAATTTAAGTTATAAATAATACGGCTCTCTTTTCTGCCGACTTCCAAAAAGGAGACGGTACTCAATTCGACTGTATGTTTTTTTATGTGTGTTATCTCATAACTTTGTACTGGGTGAACCGATTCCGATGATTCTTTTTTTATTTGAAAGCTGGTACATCTCGTGTGGTCCCATATGAATTTGATCAAGGTCAGACCAATAGTTTTTGAGTTATTCTTAATAACTTATATTGAAGTCGGCTGTACAAAATTCTTAATTTTAAATATGTGACTCATATTTTAGAGTAAGTGCCTTTCAATTCGTATATCCCCGGTTCCCCGGATCCAAATACTTGCGGAGTTCATTGTGAATAAATTATTGATAACAAAGATTTGAACGTACTTGGCATGACCGAGTGTGTCCGACACTTTACAGGGCTCCACTGTCAAGGGCATCCAATCCTTACAATTTTGTGCTATCCGTCTAACATGACGTCATATTACAATTTATAGAGATTTTGGGCAAATTAGACTATACCACGTATAAAAAGCTGGGTAAGCGAAGCGCCATCTTTCTTTATTTTTAAGAGGGCGATCGAGCGCGAAGAATACACAACGCTGCTCTAGTGCAATATTTAGAAAGAAAACAACAATAACAACGCTATTATTAGCGTTTTCGTGTTTACTCCAACTAATAAAAATATTCTCAAAGAGTTGTTTTCACTCCAACTAATTGAATGAAACTCCATATAAGCTAAAAATACTTGCTCTAGGTGCTGTTTGAGACAAAAGGTGAAATGCGAATTTGAACACGCCACTTTTTACTTTGGCAGCTCGTAATCTGACCGTTATGTTAATTTTGCTTATCTCTTTTTTTGTGGAAAATTGAAGTGTCAAACGAATTTACATCTGGTAGTAAGTGAAAATTTCGGCGCAAGGCTTAAAATGGCTCTCTAAGTTTAGACGGTCGCACAGTACAGGCACTGCTACCTGGCGTCAAAAAAGACAAGAGGGTAAACCCAGACGAACTAATTGGTAGAAAAGGAGCGCTAACTTTTAGTGTGTGTATTATTATCTGAATATTGTCTACTAATACATTGACTTTTCATTTTGACGGATTGATAACGCAGTGCCTAAGCATGCGGCTGTGGTACTGTGAAACTCGGGTTTGATTTTTGCTAGGAACGAAAATATATAAAATATTCGCTACATAGGAGAAATTTCTAGTGGGTGTAACATTGCAGTAAATGCGTTATATAAGAGTTTTGGCTGGAACTAGACCGCTGACAGATTGTTATTTCGCTATAACGTTATTACACATTAAAAATAATGATTTGAACTGGATTTTGATACGAAAAAATTGTGTGATGTTGTGTATTAAATGTCTGCGCATGTGAACTATTAGAGGAGACGATGTTGCAAGTGCTTTGATGTTGATAAGAATCTCTAGATTTGATATATCCGCTGGGGCGACTCGAGATACTATCGCTTTCATCTCTGTGTCTCTGCGGGGTTGTTGTCGTTAAAATCTCCGCAAAATTTCGCAGTATGGTGCAACAGTATATTGTGAAAATTTTTATGAATAAAACACACATCAAACAAGGCTACATTTTTAATATTTCGACTCAAGAACTCCGTATACGTGGTCAGGTAATAAATTAAAAAAAAAATCGTTAACTAACTACACGATGTGTTGGTGTAAATTACACCTCATTTCGTCCCGTGGGTGTCGAAAGAGGTTATTACAGCAAACGTCAGTAAGATCTCATGGCTTCCGATACAGGTGGTACAACCACGTAATCTCGTTTATGTCAGATGTATAATACTCAGCATCTACCATCTACTATGAACCAGCGTCAAAGATGCAAGATGTCTGGTACCGTGATCGCGAACTCATCTGTCTAGCGTGCCGTTTAAGTCAAAATCCTTATTAAAACGAGAGAGATATCCAAGTCCAGCAGTGAAGGGTCATAACTGTTTTTTTTTGCTATTAATACTTAAAAATAAAAAGCCTAGGCATGACAATTGGTATTGTCGGAAAAGGAACGCCAAAATATGGATTATGTTCACAAGATATGTATATAACAAGCAGCTCCGAGGGTATACGTCACGTACACGTTGAACCTTCAAAACATATTTATTTAAATAGAAATAAAAGGCGTAGGAAAATCACAGATCATCGGCGCCACGCCGCCAATGGACTATTAAATGTATTGGAATCACAATACCCAGTAGTCCGAGAAGAATTCAAGGTTAAAATCATCATAAACTCGGACGTCCCGTCTTTCGATTTAACATTAAAGAAAAACTATACATGTTAATTTTGTCAAAGTCAAAAACAGTAACAGCGATTGTATTTTATCTCCGTTTATATTTTCGACGGCTATAAAATTCCTCATTGGAGTTACAAAGAAAATCTTTAATTAATGAAAACCTCTTTAAATTTAGTATAATCTGTTGTCTTGTGAGTAAATTTATTAATATAAGAGTTTAAAAAAAAAACCTAACAGGTATTGATCATGAACTGTGATGATCCTGATAATTATTTTGTTTTATCCTGTTGATCCTTATCGGGATACTAGGATAGAGTTACTAAATTACTAGTCGAGAATTGCGACTCCGTCCGAGTTGCTTGATATTATATCAACAAAGTTTTCGTATGTGCGAAGGAAAAAAATATAAAAGATCGCAAAATCTCTTTGTAAACAATGTTATTCGTTGCTCCGTTTGTAGCTAAAATATATAAATTATGTGGGTTAGTAACGCGAGAGCAAACGACGTAGTTGACCGTGTGAAAAACTCCGTGTAAAAATCGTTGTTTCTTAAAACTTTAATATCTTTATATTAAATGAAGATATCGCAATATTTTTTTTTGATAATGGACAAGTGTCGAAGAAATAAAACTTAGAAAACCTAATTAAAATATATCCAGTAGCTTTTCTGTGATGAGCGCACAAATGCAAACCTCTATCATTATATATTATATTATATATAATATTAGATTGTATTGTTACCAGTCCTTGATACGAGTGCATATTATCAAGTCAATCGGCCGTCTACAAGTTGGTGAAAATTGTAGACGAAAGAAAATTTTCCGTTACATAGATAGATATATAGATAGGTACACGCGAAGTTTTTTACATGGTAGAGCCATGCTGCAGCTATATTAGTAGTATAGTTGTAGCACGAATGGATCCGCTCGACCGGGGAAGGACCACGCTCTCACAGAATACCAGCGTAAAATGGCAGCTTGACATTGCTGTGTTTTGTATGGTGAGTGTAGAGAACCGGAGACCCATTTTACTGATAAGAGGCATTCCATCTTAGTCCTCACGGGTAACGACGCATCTGCATTTTGATTCTTTATTGAGGATAAATGGATGTCTATGGGCCACAGCAATCACTTACCATCAGGTGGACTGTGTGCTCGTTTGTCACCCTTATTCTATAAAAAAAAGCTAATGAGAGTGTGTTAGAAAGGATAATCGTTAACTTTTATTGATTTAGTACTAGTGATCCGCCCCGATCGCATGTGTGATTTGGACAACAGCTCCACTTACCGGGGCCAATTGTAAATCTTATGGCGCGTCTCCACCAAAGTTTTCAACATTTGTCAACACGTGTTGCCGACAAATGTTACTGTCAGGCGCGTCTACACCAAAAATGTTGACAACATTTATGTTTCCCACATGTTGACAAATCAACAAAAGTTGACGACATTTGTTTCAAAATGTTGCAAATCAAAGGAATCGTTGCCGACATTTGTTCCCTCGGTGGAGACGCTTCTTGCAACATTTTGAAACAAATGTTGTCAACTTTTGTTTATTTGTCAACATGTCGGAAACATAAATGTTGGCAACATTTTTGGTGGACACGCGCCTCTGTCTCTGTCAATGTCAATGTCAATGTCTCTGAATGGTTAACAAATGTTGAAAACTTTGGTGTATAGTCCCACCAACTTATCTGTGAACTGACAGCTGCGGCAAAATTGTGAACTACAGCCGCCATTTAATCAAATGTCACTCGATACGTCATTGTTTTGAGAGTTTATAGAAAAATAAAAAATGCCGAAAACCATTAAAATTGATGCCCGAAACATTATTTTAAAAGTATTAAAATTTTGTGAGCAAGAAGCTCGAGGGCAAGCACCGATAATGCCTTTCAATCAGGTCTATAAATGAGTATCAGCTGCTACAGGTCAGTATTGCTATGTTTTGTTCCTTCCTTTCGTATTTCCGATTAATGGATTGGTTAATGCAATTCATTTCTTTTTCAGATGTTAGTCAAGGATTCATTTCCAAAATAATTAAAGAACCAGACACCGCATAAACAACAGGAACGCAAATTACAACGCCCGGTAAAAGAGGCATAAAGGCATATTATTTAATTAAAGTTTAAATTGTTCAATTATGATATTTTTGTTTCTTCTTGTTCTTGGACATATATCTGTTAAATCTGTGTTCTAGTCTTTTTATTTCGTGACCAATTTATTACCCTAGTATGTGAACTCTATGTAGGAATATAAGACCCTTAGATGGGAATATTTCCGAACTGGCAACACTTCAGCGCAGAAGCGCCAAGCTGTCAGATCACAGATAAGTTGGTGGCACTATAGACGCGCCATAACACACACACACACAAAAAAAATCGTCAAAAATCTGTCGAGCCAGATTCGAGTTTTAGCGAGACTAACGGACATATATATATATATATATATATACACACAGATAATATGAGAGTTCAATCCGGCACTAATGAAATTGTCAAGTTTTTAAGTGTGAAACGCGTATTGAAGCAGCACGGTGAACCCTCCCTTGACATTTGGCCTTGTCATGAACGAGAGGCACGTGCCCGTCAGTTAACGGACACATGTAGACTGTTACTTTTACTTTTGTAATATGTGTGTAGTAAATATTAAAAGTTATTTACTTTCTACGTGGTAGAGGCGTAGGTGAATTATGCCTGCAGGACGGAGAGGTCATTTATACCAGGAAAGGACGATGCTTTCTACGAGTGTCCTCCCCATTTACTTGTAATGAGACATTCCACCTTAGTCCTCAGGGGTGACATCGTCTCTTCCGCTTGTGACACGAGTGAAAAGTTAATGTATGAGATGAGTTATCAAATAATTTAAATAGAAATGTGCGAAATAGACGAGATATTCATACCTATGTATATACATATATGTCGCCAACTAGCTTAATTACCTTTTCAGTTAAAAGCCTAGCCTTTTTAAGAAGCGGCGCCGTGCAACTAAATTAATAAGGTGACAGAGGAGAACAGACTGTACAGTGAAGGAAGAACACAAGAAGTCAGATTTATAGGAGGGACACTTTAATAAAAGATTATTCGAAGAACGCAGGTTTCTGTCATGGCTAGAGCAAAGGAACTGAAAGTGAGAAGTTAAGTAAGAGGGAGGAGTAGGAGACATCAGAATGGAAAATATGCTAAATGATTTATCTTCAAGTTTTTTTTTGTAGGATGGGGTGACAAACGAGCACACAGTCCATGTGATGGTAAGTGCCACTTACCATCAGGTGCTTACTAAGTGGTTGCTGTGGCCCTACATCTATCCTCGTTTGCGAATCAAAATACAGATGCGTTGTCACCCGTGATTACTAAGATGGAATGCTTCTTTTTCATGAAAAAGGGTTCTCTACACTCACCATACGAAACACAGCAACGTTAAGCTGCTATTTTACTCTGGTATTCTGTGAGAGCGTAGTTCTTTCCCGGGCGAGCCGACCCATTCGTCCTACAACTATACTATTTATATTATTTTTAACACTGTTACAGCCAGGCGGCAGCTTTTGCTGTCGCACGGATGGGCTGGCTCGAACCGGGGTGGTACCACGACCTCACAGAATACCAGCGTGAAGTAAAGGTTTACCTCTGCGTTTCGCTTGGTGAGTGCAGGTGGCCGGAGGCCCTTTTTACTGCAAATGAGGCATTCCATCTTAGTCCTCATGGGTGACAACGCATCTCCATTTTGATTCGCAAACGAGGATAGATGTAGGGCCACAGCAACCACTTACCATCAGGTGGACTGTGTGCTCGTTTGTCACCCTTATCCTATAAAAAAAATACTACTAATATAGCAGTAGCATGCCTCTACCACGTACTAAAATCCTTAAGTATCTTTAAGTATTTATTAATTTTTAATCATTAAACTTGTTATTTTCTACGGTACTCATAAATAAACTTATATTTCTGTAATATAACCCGGCTTCGATCCCCGCCGGCACTAATGAAATTGTTAATTGCAATATTAAGTGCTGATTTACCACGTGCTCGGCGGTGAAGGAAAACGTTGTAAGGAAACCTGCATGTCTGAGGAATAAGAAAAAAAAGTATTTCGAGGACATGTGACGTTCGCCAATACGCATTGGGGCAGCGTGGTGGACATTTATTTGCCCTAAAACTCTCTCAGAAATTAGAGGAGGCCTGTGCCCAACAGTGGGATGTATACAGGCTGTAACGTTAATATATATCACACAAATTATAGTAAATATAAAATATCTGAATAATAAATTTTAATAGAGAACCTAAAAATAAAACAAATACTTTTTTTGTATACTGTACTGTGTTAGTTTGCGAAGAGAAAGTAATAAGGGCTGAGTTAAAATAATATTTGATCAGCTGAAACTGACGACTGGGGTTTAGTATAATAAATAAACATTTTTATCGTAAATGACTTCCAAATGTCGCAGTCATAGTAATATTTATGAAAATAAAAAAAATGTTTTTCGTCAATTTGGATTTTGTGAACAGTCGAACCCAAAACACCCGATGTCATTTTTTTATTGTGTGCCTGCAAGGCCTCCAGCCTGAAGAACTCAACAAACGTTATGAAACATCAGCCATTATATAAATTTGCTTAATTTATTTGCTGTTTTAGTAACATAGATTAAAAGTTTTGACTAGCAGATTGCGTTTGTTAACGCAACCTTCAATTTAGTTGAGTATCCTCTTAATAGTCTGTGGTAGGTGATATAAAGTATACTCTGTGAATACACGCGGGTGGAACAATGTAATTTTCACAATATTCCGCGAAAGCGGGAACGGGATAGCCGAAGAGCGGTCGGTCATGTATCGCCCAGTCGCGTGTTCGTTGGCGTATTTTTAGTAAACACTCGAACAAATTAACAATTAATTTACCTCTTATAGGGAACGGCTTGGTCATTATAGTCTCCGAAGTCGGCGGCAAAAGCCGCTTCGTTTCCAGAGACATAACACTCGTGCACAAATTCAACTCATGTTTTTTACTGTCACTGTGATTGTTGACGCCGCCGCGCAGCCGCAGCGACGGACCGTTTACTACGTCCATCTGCGTGCTCTATCGAAGCATGACTGACAGTGACACCACTATCCACTATACACAATCGAGATCAAGTCGCCCGTGCGACTGCCGAGTGCCGACACAATCACTATCAGCTGATTCTGTGGAAATTTATGAAATAACGAAGCGATTGAAATGCGAGTATGAGTGTATAGCGACGTCTCTATCTTGCATTTGCGTTTGTAGAGTCGATGCGCAGTTAGTCTAGTACACAGGTCTAGTATGTCAGTTAGTCGAGGCAACCGGCAAGCTAATATAATTACAGAGTGCACTCCCGATCTCGTACTAAATAGAAAAAGCGCATTATCTACAGCGCTACTCGAACAACCAATACGTTAGACGATTCTAATAAGACTGTATTGGTTTTGGGCATTTTGCCATATAATCTGAGATCGTTTACGTCATAATACACCATGACAGCTGTTTTTTTAAATACACGGAGACAGTGCCCTTGAACGTTGTTGGACACATGTCACACCGTTTTTTGTTAGTCAAACCTATTAGATACTTAGTATTAAACTGTTGTTTCAATGTTCCATAGCTACGTAATAGATACTATTATTTATTATACCTTTTTAATACGATAAGGGTGACAAGCGAGCACACAGTCCACCACATGGTAAGTAGTTGCTGTGGCTCATAGGCATCTACATCTATCCTCGTTTGCGAATCAAAATGTAGATGCGTTGTGACCCGTGAGGACTAAGATGGAATGCTACTTTTCCAGTAAAAAGGGTCCCCGGTTCTCTACACTCACCATACGAAACACAGCAGCAATATGCCGCTATTTTACGCTGGTATTCTGTAAGAGCGTGGTCCTTCCCCGGTCGAGCCGACCCATTCGTGCTACAATTATATAATTAATATAGCTGCAGCTCTACCACGTACAAAATATGTGCCATAACGTAACGATATATGGTGTTATAAGACTAGAACTTGATACGAAATTAGTCCTAAATTAGGTATGCAATTTATGTTGTAATAACTATTTACACGTTTAAAATAACGACGGCAATGAACTACGCTTGATGCAATTTTAGTTTTAATTAGTAATATTACACCTCAGACAAATTTAATGTTTGTTATTTAAGAGGGTTTTTATATAACTATTATAATGCCAGCCCTTGTACCTAGGTACAAATACCTATTTACATTTTTATTTATCTTTGTTTAAGTGCAATTTTAACCATTTTGCACAGCGTTCTGGCTACCTCAGACAATGGAAAAGCCGTAACACTGTTACGATACGATATCCAATCTATTTATTTACCTTTATTACAAAAAACTGCTCTTTCAGCTTTGATCCGAATACACTACACCAAAATATAAATAGGTAGGTACATTCAGTTACGACAGTATTGATTGGACACATTCAATTAAAGAATTTAACGTTTCCCATCAAAAACGCAATTCCGTGTAATTTTTTTTAATTTTACAGTTTTATGATATGTGAAAATTTTATTGTAAACAAACACACATAGAAATATAGACTGAATTTCAGGGTAACAATTTCATATATCCAGCTTATATCTGTGCTATATTTATACAAATAAGTAAAATTGAAGTGTCTGTTTGTAATGTCAAAATAACAGATTTTCACCTAATTCATATGAAAGTACATACGGTACGGATAACAACAACACAATTTTAAATTTTTTATCTGTCTTTCTGTCCGTCTGTCTGTCTGTTTGTTCCGGCTAATCTCCGAAACGGCTCGACCGATTTCGACGAGACTTTGACTGGCCGATAGCTAATATTATAAGGACTAACCTAGGCTACTTCTAGGTTAGAAAAAGAGTTAGAGTTCCGCGCAAAACAATTAAAACCCGTAAACCCAATCGCGGGTGATGTCGCGGGGAACAGCTAGTTATTAAATATATTTTGTTAAAAGTTTTAGCCATGGTAGCTCAAGGGCTAAGCGCTCTCTTTAAATTTCACAGAACGCGACAATCCCGGAATCAATCCAATCCAATTGCCGACTCGACCGGGGCAGGACCACACTCTCAAAGAATACCAGCGTAAAATAGTAGCTATGGTTTCTTTATTTCGTATGGTGAGTGTAGAGAACCGGCGACACTTTTTACTGGATATGAGGCATTCCATCTTAGTCCTCACGGGTGACAACAAATCTTCATTTTAATTACGGAATAAATGTAGATGTCAGTGTATTATTCATGGGCATGCATGCAGAATTCATGGGCACCATCAGATGGACTGTGTGCTCCTTTGTTAACATTATTTTATAAAAAAAAATCCCCGCCGGCACCAATGAAATTGTTAATTGCAATTTTAAGTGTCGATTTACCACGTGCTTGGCGGTGAAGGAAAACATCGTGACATGTGAAGTTCGCAAACACGCATTGGGGCAGCGCGGTGAACATTTCCATGCCCACTAAGTTGTCTTCTTCTGCGCGCGCATCAGCGCTGCAGGTTCACGCCTCGGGGCATCTCCCCATTGCTTGGGTGTTCATCTCAGCCCATAACTATGGGCCGGTCATGGGTGCCTTCTTGGCATTTATCCATTTATTACAGCGACGCGGATTCAATTCCGGTCGCTGTGAGTTGATTTTCAATAATGGCTGGTATTTCTGTGTTAATATGGTCGGTGTCCTTCCATGCCCGAAAACCCTCTCAGAAATGAGAGGAGGCCTTTATATAGGACGTATATAGGCTGGAACTTTAACTTTAAACTTTTTTCTAGTTTTAATGATTGATAAAATAGTTCTTTGTAAAAACATTTCTAGAAGCGAATGCTTTCCATACACAAGCTGTACAATTCTTAAACGTTTTGCAAATTGTAAGAGTAGGTAATCGTATAGTTTTGGTTGGGAAATCCACTACGCCATATCATACCGTGGGTGTCGGTAGCATCGCCAGAGGGAAACTGAAAAGGGGATGGGTAGTAACATCTTTCTAATAACAACTCGAAATAAGAAAATAACGGTCCAAGTGCGAGTCGGGCTCGCGCATGAAGGGTTCCGTACGTATCGTTATACACATTTCTAGTAGGGTAGCCCCTTATAATTTTTTATTTATTTTAATTTTTATTATTTGTTGTTATAGAGGCAACAGAAATATACATTATGTAAACACTTCAACTGTCTACCTATTCATCATCATCATCATTACAGCCTTTCATAAGTCCACTGCTGAACATAGGCCTCCCCCAAGGAATGCCACAAAGCACGGTCCTGAGCCACCTGTATCCATCGACTTCCTGCATGTCACTCCATCTCGTGGGGGGTCGCCCTACACTTCGCCTACCGGTACGAGGCTGACACTCTAAAACCTTTCTTCCCCATCGGTTGTCGGTTCTTCGAGCTATATGACCAGCCCACTGCCACTTCAGCTTACTAATCCGTTGGGCTATGTCGGTTACTCTGGTTCTACTGCGGATATACTCATTTCTAAGTTTATCACGCAGAGAAACCCCGAGCACAGCCCTCTCCATAGCTCGTTGAGCGACCTTGAGCTTCCTCATACGGCCAGCAGTGAAGGACCACGTCTTAGATCCGTAAGTCATCACTGGCAACACGCACTTGTTGTACTCTCTCGGTCGAAGTTGAACTTACCTAGACGGACTATTTGTCCCAGGTAAACATACTCGTCAACAACTTCGAGCTTAGTGCTCCCAACAACTACCGGCATAGGTGTGACATGGGCATTAAACATGATCTTTTTTTTCCATGTTCATCTTAAGACCTATCCGTTGGGAGACACTATTGAGGTCATTGAGCATGGTGCTTAGGTCCTCCAGCGATTCTGCCATAAGGATTATATCGTCGGCAAATCGAAGGTAAGTGATGTACTCGCCATTGATGTTAATACCGTATCCTTTCCAGTCCAGAAGCTTGAAAACGTCTTCCAATGCAGCGGTGAAGAGTTTCGGGGATATAACATCACCCTGTCTTACATCTCTCTGCAATTGGATAGGTTTCGTACTCTGGTTCTGTACTCGGATAGCCATCGTAGCCCTACTGTACAAGCACTTCAGCACTTCGATATACCGACAGTCAACTTGACACCGCTGAACGGACTGCAACACCGCTTAAATTTCGACGGAATTAAAGGCTTTCTCATAGTCCACATACGCCAGACATAGTGGCAAATTGTACTCCTCGGACTTCTGTACAATTTCCCGAAGGGTATGTATGGGGTCTATGGTGCTAAAGCCCTTTCGGAAACTGGCATGTTCGGGAGGCTGGAACAAGCTGGGCTGGTCTACCTACTACGGATCATGAAATAGAACCCGCTGACAGGCAGACGGACAGACGGACGGACGGACATCGGAAGCTTAGTAATGGGGTCCAATTGGTTACCTATTGGGTACGGAATCCTAAAAAAAGTGACAAATGCATTTTGATTTTTAACAAAAGACAGATGTATATGTCTATGGGTGACAGGATGTGCTCGTTAGTCAACCTATTCTTTAATTTTTTTTAATTTTTAATAACCCACATTCTATAATAAAAAATCTTTTATGACAGTCTACTTTTCGTAAAATGGAAGAAGATTAAATTTAAGCAGTTTTAAATTGCAGTTTATATTCAGATTAATTTTGTACATACTATGTTACGCCGAGTAGTCCCGGCGTAAGAGAATTCACTACATTAGTGGTTAGAGGATTCTATTAAGAATAAAAAGAGGAGCTAAATGAACTTGAACAGAAGAAGGCCAGCATTTTCCTGATATATAATTCAATAAAATAATGAGAAACTGCAGTTGCCAATTCACATGCCAAGCGCGGCAACTATTAAATATCCCTCTTATGGTGCAATCAATCGGGAAGGCCGGTGTTCAGTTGTGGAAGTTGGTGGGCTGTTACAATGATGATGATGAAGATGAAGAGTTATTTCTAATTAGAGTGCACTCAGACGGTGGGTGTTACGGTTATTCTTTTTTTACGAGATAGAGCCCTAATTTACAGTAAAGTACTTTGTGAAAGCTACTCAGCCGATGGGCGTTAAGATTACTCTTTTTGTTTAACGATGTAGAGCCCTACATTACGGTAAAGTACTTTGTGCAATCTACTCAGCCGATGGGCGTTACGGTCACTCTTTTTTTTTACGAGATAGTGCCATACTTTACGGTAAAGTACTTTGTGCAATTTACTCTGTCGATGGACGTTAAGATTGCTATTTTTTTACGAGGTAGAGCCATACTTTACGGTAAAGTACTTTGTGTAATCTACTCAGCCGATGGGCGTCACGGTCACGCTTTTTTTTAAAGAGATAAAGCCAATCTTTACGGTAAAGTACTTTGTGCAATCTACTCAGCCGATGGGCGTCACGGTCACTCTTTTTTTTACGAGATAAAGCCATACTTTACGGTAAAGTACTTTGTGCAATCTACTCAGACGATGGGCGTTACGGTCACTCTTTTTTTTACGAGATAGAGCCATACTTTACGGTAAAAAACTTTATGCAATCTACTCAGCCGATGGGCGTTACGGTCAGTCTTTTTTTTTACGAGATAGAGCCATACTTTACGGTAAAATACTTTGTGCAATCTACTCAGCCGATGGGCGTTACGGTCACTCTTTTTTTTACGAGATAGAGCCATACTTTACGGTAAAGTACTTTGTGCAATCTACTCAGCCGATGGGCGTCAAGGTCACACTTTTTTTTACGAGATAGAGCCATACGTTACTGTAAAGTACTTTGCGCAATCTAGTCAGCCGATGGACGTTACGTTTACACTTTTTTTACGAGCTAGTGCCATACTTTACGGTAAAGTACTTTGTGCAATTTACTCTGCCGATGGGCATTACGATAGCTATTTTTTTACGAGGTAGTGCCATACTTTACGATAAAGTACTTTGTGCAATCTATTCAGCCGATGGGCGTTACCGTCACTCTTTAGTTACGAGATATAGCCATACTTTACGGTAAAGTACTTTGTGCAATCTACTCAGCCGATGGGCGTTACGGTCAGTCTTTTTTTTACGAGATAGAGCCATACTTTACGGTAAAGTACTTTGTGCAATCTACTCAGCCGATGGGCGTCACGGTCACTCTTTTTTTTTTACGAGATAGAGCCATACGTTACTGTAAAGTACTTTGTGCAATCTAGTCAGCCGATGGACGTTACGTTTACTCTATTCTTTTACGAGGTAGAGCCATACTTTACGGTAAAGTACTTTGTGCAATCTACTCTGCCGATGGGCGTTACGGTCACTCTTTTTTATACGAGATAGAGCCATACTTTACGGTAAAGTACTTTATGCAATCTACTCAGCAGATGGGCGTTACGATCACTCTTTTTTTTTACGAGATAGAGCCATACTTTACGGTAAAGTACTTTGTGCAATCTACTCAGCCGATGGGCGTTACGTTTACTCTTATTTTACGAGTTAGTGCCATACTTTACGGTAAAGTACTTTGTGCAATCTACTCAGCCGATGGGCGTTACGTTTACTCTTTTTTTACGAGATAGAGCCATACTTTACGGTAAAGTACTTTGTGCAATCTACTCAGCCGATGGGCGTTACGGTCACTCTTTTTTTACGAGGTAGTGCCATACTTTACGATAAAGTACTTTGTGCAATCTACTCTGCCTATGGGCGGTACGTTTACTTTTTTTTTACGAGGTAGTGCCATACTTTACGGTAAAGAACTTTGTGCAATCTATTCAGCCGATGGGCGTTACGGTCACTCTTTTTTTTACGAAGTAGTGCCATTCTTTACGGTAAAGTACTTTGTGCAATCTACTCAGCCGATGGACGTTACGTTTACTCTTTTTTTTACGATATAGAGCCATACTATACGGTAAAGTACTTTGTGCAATCTACTCAGCCGATGGGCGTTACGTTTACTCTTTTTTACGAGTTTGTGCCATACTTTACGGTAAAGTACTTTGTGCAATCTGCTCAGCCGGTGGGCGTTACGTTTACTCTTTTTTTACGAGATAGAGCCATACTTTACGGTAAAGTACTTTGTGCAATCTACTCAGCCGATGGGCGTCACGGTCACTCTTTTTTTTACGAGATAAAGCCATACTTTACGGTAAAGTACTTTGTGCAATCTACTCAGACGATGGGCGTTACGGTCAGTCTTTTTTTTTTACGAGATAGAGCCATACTTTACGGTAAAATACTTTGTGCAATCTACTCAGCCGATGTGCGTTACGTTTACTCTTTTTTACGAGTTTGTGCCATACTTTACGGTAAAGTACTTTGTGCAATCTGCTCAGCCGGTGGGCGTTACGTTTACTCTTTTTTTACGAGATAGAGCCATACTTTACGGTAAAGTACTTTGTGCAATCTACTCAGCCGATGGGCGTCACGTTCACTCTTTTTTTTTACGAGATAGAGCCATACGTTACTGTTAAGTACTTTGTGCAATCTAGTCAGCCGATGGACGTTACGTTTACTCTATTTTTTACGAGGTAGAGCCATACTTTACGGTAAAGTACTTTGTGCAATTTACTCTGCCGATGGGCATTACGATAGCTATTTTTTTAACGAGGTAGTGCCATACTTTACGGTAAAGAATTTTGTGCAATCTGCTCAGACGATGGGCGTCACGGTCACGCTTTTTTTTTACGAGATAGAGCCATACGTTACTGTAAAGTACTTTGTGCAATCTAGTCAGCCGATGGACGTTACGTTTACTCTATTTTTTTACGAGGTAGAGCCATACTTGACGGTAAAGTACTTTGTGCAATCTACTCTGCCGATGGGCGTTACGGTCACTCTTTTTTATACGAGATAGAGCCATACTTTACGGTAAAGTACTTTATGCAATCTACTCAGCCGATGGGCGTTACGGTCACTCTTTTTTTTTTACGAGATAGAGCCATACTTTACGGTAAAGTACTTTGTGCAATTTACTCTGCCGATGGGCGTTACGTTTACTCTTTTTTACGAGTTAGTGCCATACTTTACGGTAAAGTACTTTGTGCAATCTACTCAGCCGATGGGCGTTACGTTTACTCTTTTTTTACGAGATAGAGCCATACTTTACGGTAAAGTACTTTGTGCAATCTACTCAGACGATGGGCGTTACGGTCACTCTTTTTTTACGAGGTAGTGCCATACATTACGATAAAGTACTTTGTGCAATCTACTCTGCCTATGGGCGGTACGTTTACTTTTTTTTTACGAGGTAGTGCCATACTTTACGGTAAAGTAATTTGTGCAATCTAGTCAGCCGATGGACGTTACGTTTACTCTATTTTTTTACGAGGTAGAGCCATACTTTACGGTAAAGTACTTTGTGCAATCTACTCTGCCGATGGGCGTTACGGTCACTCTTTTTTATACGAGATAGAGCCATACTTTACGGTAAAGTACTTTATGCAATCTACTCAGCCGATGGGCGTTACGGTCACTCTTTTTTTTTACGAGATAGAGCCATACTTTACGGTAAAGTACTTTGTGCAATTTACTCTGCCGATGGGCGTTACGTTTACTCTTTTTTACGAGTTAGTGCCATACTTTACGGTAAAGTACTTTGTGCAATCTACTCAGACGATGGGCGTTACGTTTACTCTTTTTTTACGAGATAGAGCCATACTTTACGGTAAAGTACTTTGTGCAATTACTCAGCCGATGGGCGTCAAGGTCACTCTTTTTTTTACGAGATAGAGCCATACGTTACTGTAAAGTACTTTGCGCAATCTAGTCAGCCGATGGACGTTACGTTTACACTTTTTTTTACGAGCTAGTGCCATACTTTACGGTAAAGTACTTTGTGCAATTTACTCTGCCGATGGGCATTACGATAGATATTTTTTTACGAGGTAGTGCCATACTTTACGATAAAGTACTTTGTGCAATCTACTCAGCCGATGGGCGTTACGGTCAGTCTTTTTTTTACGAGATAGGGCCATACTTTACGGTAAAGTACTTTGTGCAATCTACTCAGCCTATGGGCGTAACGGTCACTCTTTTTTTTTACGAGATCGAGCCATACGTTACAGTAAAGTACTTTGTGCAATCTAGTCAGCCGATGGACGTTACGTTTACACTTTTTATTACGAGCTAGTGCCATACTTTACGGTAAAGTACTTTGTGCAATTTACTCTGCCGATGGGCATTACGATAGCTATTTTTTTAACGAGGTAGTGCCATACTTTACGGTAAAGAACTTTGTGCAATCTACTCAGCCGATTGGCGTTACCGTCACTCTTTTTTTACGAGATAGAGCCATACTTTACGGTAAAGTACTTTGTGCAATCTACTCAGCCGATGGGCGTCACGGTCACTCTTTTTTTTAACGAGATAGAGCCATACGTTACGGTAAAGTACTTTATGCAATCTACTCAGCCGATGGGCGTTAGGGTCACTCTTTTTTTTACGAGATAGAGCCATACTTTACGGTAAAGTACTTTGTGCAATTTACTCTGCCGATGGGCGTTACGTTTACTCTTTTTTACGAGTTAGTGCCATACTTTACGGTAAAGTACTTTGTGCAATCTACTCAGCCGATGGGCGTTACGTTTACTCTTTTTTTACGAGATAGAGCCATACTTTACGGTAAAGTACTTTGTGCAATCTACTCAGCCGATGGGCGTTACAGTCACTCTTTTTTACGAGGTAGTGCCATACTTTACGATAAAGTTCTTTGTGCAATCTACTCTGCCTATGGGCGGTACGTTTACTTTTTTTTACGAGGTAGTACCATACTTTACGGTAAAGTACATTGTGCAATCTATTCAGCCGATGGGCGTTACGGTCACTCTCTTTTTTACGAAGTAGTGCCATTCTTTACGGTAAAGTACTTTGTGCAATCTACTCAGCCGATGGGCGTCACGGTCACTCTTTTTTTTTACGAGATAGAGCCATACGTTACTGTAAAGTACTTTGTGCAATCTAGTTAGCCGATGGACGTTACGTTTACTCTATTTTTTTACGAGGTAGAGCCATACTTTACGGTAAAGTACTTTGTGCAATCTACTCTGCCGATGGGCGTTACGGTCACTCTTTTTTATACGAGATAGAGCCATACTTTACGGAAAAGTACTTTATGCAATCTACTCAGCCGATGGGCGTTACGGTCACTCTTTTTTTTTACGAGATAGAGCCATACTTTACGGTAAAGTACTTTGTGCAATTTACTCTGCCGATGGGCGTTACGTTTACTCTTTTTTACGAGTTAGTGCCATACTTTACGGTAAAGTACTTTGTGCAATCTACTCAGCCGATGGGCGTTACGTTTACTCTTTTTTTACGAGATAGAGCCATACTTTACGGTAAAGTACTTTGTGCAATCTACTCAGCCGATAGGCGTTACGTTTACTCTTTTTTTACGAGATAGAGCCATACTTTACGGTAAAGTACTTTGTGCAATCTACTCAGCCGATGGGCGTTACGGTCACTCTTTTTTACGAGGTAGTGCCATACTTTACGATAAAGTACTTTGTGCAATCTACTCTGCCTATGGGCGGTACGTTTACTTTTTTTTTACGAGGTAGTACCATACTTTACGGTAAAGTACATTGTGCAATCTATTCAGCCGATGGGCGTTACGGTCACTCTTTTTTTTTACGATATAGAGCCATACTTTACGGTAAAGTACTTTGTGCAATCTACTCAGCCGATGGGCGTTACGTTTACTCTTATTTTACGAGGTAGTGCCATACTTTACGGTAAAATACTTTGTGCAATCTACTCAGCCGATGGGCGTTACGTTTACTCTTATTTTACGAGGTAGTGCCATACTTTACGGTAAAGTACTTTGTGCAATCTACTCAGCCGATGGGCGTTACGTTTACTCTTATTTTACGAGGTAGTGCCATACTTTACGGTAAAGTACTTTGTGCAATCTACTCAGCCGATGGGCGTTACGTTCACTCTTATTTTACGAGGTAGTGCCATACTTTACGGTAAAGTACTTTGTGCAATCTACTCAGCCGATGGACGTTACGTTTACTCTTATTTTACGAGGTAGTGGCATACTTTACGGTAAAATACTTTGTGCAATCTACTCAGCCGATGGGCGTTACGTTTACTCTTATTTTACGAGGTAGTGCCATACTTTACGGTATAGTACTTTGTGCAATCTACTCAGCCGATGGGCGTTACGTTTACTCTTTTTTTTACGATATAGAGCCATACTTTACGGTAAAGTACTTTGTGCAATCTACTCAGCCGATGGGCGTTACGTTTACTCTTTTTTTTTACGATATAGAGCCATACTTTACGGAAAAGTACTTTGTGCAATCTACTCAGCTGATGGGCGTTACGTTTACTCTTTTTTTTACGATATAGAGCCATACTATACTTTACGGTAAAGTACTTTGTGCAATCTACTCAGCCGATGGGCGTTACGTTTACTCTTTTTTTTACGATATAGAGCCATACTTTACGGTAAAATACTTTGTGCAATCTACTCAGCCGATGGGCGTTACGTTTACTCTTATTTTACGAGGTAGTGCCATACTTTACGGTAAAGTACTTTGTGCAATCTACTCAGCCGATGGGCGTTACGTTTACTCTTATTTTACGAGGTAGTGCCATACTTTACGGTAAAGTACTTTGTGCAATCTACTCAGCCGATGGGCGTTACGTTTACTCTTATTTTACGAGGTAGTGCCATACTTTACGGTAAAGTACTTTGTGCAATCTACTCAGCCGATGGGAGTTACGTTTACTCTTTTTTTTACGATATAGAGCCATACTTTACGGTAAAGTACTTTGTGCAATCTACTCATCCGATGGGCGTTACGTTTACTCTTTTTTTTTACGATATAGAGCCATACTTTACGGTAAAGTACTTTGTGCAATCTACTCAGCCGATGGGCGTTACGTTTACTCTTTTTTTTACGATATAGAGCCATACTATACTTTACGGTAAAGTACTTTTTTTTACGATATAGAGCCATACTATACTTTACGGTAAAGTACTTTGTGCAATCTACTCAGCCGATGGGCGTTACGTTTACTCTTTTTTTTTACGATATAGAGCCATACTTTACGGTAAAGTACTTTGTGCAATCTACTCAGCCGATGGGCGTTACGTTTACTCTTTTTTTTTACGATATAGAGCCATACTTTACGGTAAAGTACTTTGTGCAATCTACTCAGCCGATGGGCGTTACGTTTACTCTTATTTTACGAGGTAGTGCCATACTTTACGGTAAAATACTTTGTGCAATCTACTCAGCCGATGGGCGTTACGTTTACTCTTTTTTTTTACAATATAGAGCCATACTATACGGTAAAGTACTTTGTGCAATCTACTCAGCCGATGGGCGTTACGTTTACTCTTATTTTACGAGGTAGTGCCATACTTTACGGTAAAGTACTTTGTGCAATCTACTCAGCCGATGGACGTTACGTTTACTCTTATTTTACGAGGTAGTGCCATACTTTACGGTAAAATACTTTGTGCAATCTACTCAGCCGATGGGCGTTACGTTTACTCTTATTTTACGAGGTAGTGCCATACTTTACGGTAAAATACTTTGTGCAATCTACTCAGCCGATGGGCGTTACGTTTACTCTTTTTTTTACGATATAGAGCCATACTTTACGGTAAAGTACTTTGTGCAATCTACTCAGCCGATGGGCGTTACGTTTACTCTTATTTTACGAGGAAGTGCCATACTTTACGGTAAAGTACTTTGTGCAATCTACTCAGCCGATGGGCGTTACGTTTACTCTTTTTTTTTACGATATAGAGCCATACTTTACGGTAAAGTACTTTGTGCAATCTACTCAGCCGATGGGCGTTACGTTTACTCTTTTTTTACGATATAGAGCCATACTTTACGGTAAAGTACTTTGTGCAAACTACTCAGCTGATGGGCGTTACGTTTACTCTTTTTTTTACGATATAGAGCCATACTATACTTTACGGTAAAGTACTTTGTGCAATCTACTCAGCCGATGGGCGTTACGTTTACTCTTTTTTTTACGATATAGAGCCATACTTTACGGTAAAATACTTTGTGCAATCTACTCAGCCGATGGGCGTTACGTTTACTCTTATTTTACGAGGTAGTGCCAATTTTTTACGGTAAAGTACTTTGTGCAATCTACTCAGCCGATGGGCGTTACGTTTACTCTTATTTTACGAGGTAGTGCCATACTTTACGGTAAAGTACTTTGTGCAATCTACTCAGCCGATGGGCGTTACGTTTACTCTTATTTTACGAGGTAGTGCCATACTTTACGGTAAAGTACTTTGTGCAATCTACTCAGCCGATGGGAGTTACGTTTACTCTTTTTTTTACGATATAGAGCCATACTTTACGGTAAAGTACTTTGTGCAATCTACTCATCCGATGGGCGTTACGTTTACTCTTTTTTTTTACGATATAGAGCCATACTTTACGGTAAAGTACTTTGTGCAATCTACTCAGCCGATGGGCGTTACGTTTACTCTTTTTTTTACGATATAGAGCCATACTATACTTTACGGTAAAGTACTTTGTGCAATCTACTCAGCCGATGGGCGTTACGTTTACTCTTTTTTTTTACGATATAGAGCCATACTTTACGGTAAAGTACTTTGTGCAATCTACTCAGCCGATGGGCGTTACGTTTACTCTTATTTTACGAGGTAGTGCCATACTTTACGGTAAAATACTTTGTGCAATCTACTCAGCCGATGGGCGTTACGTTTACTCTTTTTTTTTACAATATAGAGCCATACTATACGGTAAAGTACTTTGTGCAATCTACTCAGCCGATGGGCGTTACGTTTACTCTTATTTTACGAGGTAGTGCCATACTTTACGGTAAAGTACTTTGTGCAATCTACTCAGCCGATGGACGTTACGTTTACTCTTATTTTAAGAGGTAGTGCCATACTTTACGGTAAAATACTTTGTGCAATCTACTCAGCCGATGGGCGTTACGTTTACTCTTATTTTACGAGGTAGTGCCATACTTTACGGTAAAATACTTTGTGCAATCTACTCAGCCGATGGGCGTTACGTTTACTCTTTTTTTTACGATATAGAGCCATACTTTACGGTAAAGTACTTTGTGCAATCTACTCAGCCGATGGGCGTTACGTTTACTCTTATTTTACGAGGAAGTGCCATACTTTACGGTAAAGTACTTTGTGCAATCTACTCAGCCGATGGGCGTTACGTTTACTCTTTTTTTTTACGATATAGAGCCATACTTTACGGTAAAGTACTTTGTGCAATCTACTCAGCCGATGGGCGTTACGTTTACTCTTTTTTTACGATATAGAGCCATACTTTACGGTAAAGTACTTTGTGCAATCTACTCAGCCGATGGGCGTTACGTTTACTCTTATTTTACAAGGTAGTGCCATACTTTACGGTTAAGTACTTTGTGCAATCTACTCAGCCGATGGGCGTTACGTTTACTCTTTTTTTTACGATATAGAGCCATACTTTACGGTAAAGTACTTTGTGCAATCTACTCAGCCGATGGGCGTTACGTTTACTCTTATTTTACGAGGTAGTGCCATACTTTACGGTAAAATACTTTGTGCAATCTACTCAGCCGATGGGCGTTACGTTTACTCTTATTTTACGAGGTAGTGCCATACTTTACGGTAAAGTACTTTGTGCAATCTACTCAGCCGATGGGCGTTACGTTTACTCTTATTTTACGAGGTAGTGCCATACTTTACGGTAAAGTACTTTGTGCAATCTACTCAGCCGATGGGCGTTACGTTTACTCTTTTTTTTACGATATAGAGCCATACTTTACGGTAAAGTACTTTGTGCAATCTACTCAGCCGATGGGCGTTACGTTTACTCTTTTTTTACGATATAGAGCCATACTTTACGGTAAAGTACTTTGTGCAATCTACTCAGCTGATGGGCGTTACGTTTACTCTTTTTTTTACGATATAGAGCCATACTATACTTTACGGTAAAGTACTTTGTGCAATCTACTCAGCCGATGGGCGTTACGTTTACTCTTTTTTTTACGATATAGAGCCATACTTTACGGTAAAATACTTTGTGCAATCTACTCAGCCGATGGGCGTTACGTTTACTCTTATTTTACGAGGTAGTGCCAATTTTTTACGGTAAAGTACTTTGTGCAATCTACTCAGCCGATGGGCGTTACGTTTACTCTTATTTTACGAGGTAGTGCCATACTTTACGGTAAAGTACTTTGTGCAATCTACTCAGCCGATGGGCGTTACGTTTACTCTTATTTTACGAGGTAGTGCCATACTTTACGGTAAAGTACTTTGTGCAATCTACTCAGCCGATGGGAGTTACGTTTACTCTTTTTTTTACGATATAGAGCCATACTTTACGGTAAAGTACTTTGTGCAATCTACTCATCCGATGGGCGTTACGTTTACTCTTTTTTTTTACGATATAGAGCCATACTTTACGGTAAAGTACTTTGTGCAATCTACTCAGCCGATGGGCGTTACGTTTACTCTTTTTTTTACGATATAGAGCCATACTATACTTTACGGTAAAGTACTTTGTGCAATCTACTCAGCCGATGGGCGTTACGTTTACTCTTTTTTTTTACGATATAGAGCCATACTTTACGGTAAAGTACTTTGTGCAATCTACTCAGCCGATGGGCGTTACGTTTACTCTTATTTTACGAGGTAGTGCCATACTTTACGGTAAAATACTTTGTGCAATCTACTCAGCCGATGGGCGTTACGTTTACTCTTTTTTTTTACAATATAGAGCCATACTATACGGTAAAGTACTTTGTGCAATCTACTCAGCCGATGGGCGTTACGTTTACTCTTATTTTACGAGGTAGTGCCATACTTTACGGTAAAGTACTTTGTGCAATCTACTCAGCCGATGGACGTTACGTTTACTCTTATTTTAAGAGGTAGTGCCATACTTTACGGTAAAATACTTTGTGCAATCTACTCAGCCGATGGGCGTTACGTTTACTCTTATTTTACGAGGTAGTGCCATACTTTACGGTAAAATACTTTGTGCAATCTACTCAGCCGATGGGCGTTACGTTTACTCTTTTTTTTACGATATAGAGCCATACTTTACGGTAAAGTACTTTGTGCAATCTACTCAGCCGATGGGCGTTACGTTTACTCTTATTTTACGAGGAAGTGCCATACTTTACGGTAAAGTACTTTGTGCAATCTACTCAGCCGATGGGCGTTACGTTTACTCTTTTTTTTTACGATATAGAGCCATACTTTACGGTAAAGTACTTTGTGCAATCTACTCAGCCGATGGGCGTTACGTTTACTCTTTTTTTACGATATAGAGCCATACTTTACGGTAAAGTACTTTGTGCAATCTACTCAGCCGATGGGCGTTACGTTTACTCTTATTTTACAAGGTAGTGCCATACTTTACGGTTAAGTACTTTGTGCAATCTACTCAGCCGATGGGCGTTACGTTTACTCTTTTTTTTACGATATAGAGCCATACTTTACGGTAAAGTACTTTGTGCAATCTACTCAGCCGATGGGCGTTACGTTTACTCTTATTTTACGAGGTAGTGCCATACTTTACGGTAAAATACTTTGTGCAATCTACTCAGCCGATGGGCGTTACGTTTACTCTTATTTTACGAGGTAGTGCCATACTTTACGGTAAAGTACTTTGTGCAATCTACTCAGCCGATGGGCGTTACGTTTACTCTTATTTTACGAGGTAGTGCCATACTTTACGGTAAAGTACTTTGTGCAATCTACTCAGCCGATGGGCGTTACGTTTACTCTTTTTTTTACGATATAGAGCCATACTTTACGGTAAAGTACTTTGTGCAATCTACTCAGCCGATGGGCGTTACGTTTACTCTTTTTTTTTTACGATATAGAGCCATACTTTACGGTAAAGTACTTTGTGCAATCTACTCAGCCGATGGGCGTTACGTTTACTCTTTTTTTTACGATATAGAGCCATACTATACTTTACGGTAAAGTACTTTGTGCAATCTACTCAGCCGATGGGCGTTACGTTTACTCTTATTTTACGAGGTAGTGCCATACTTTACGGTAAAGTACTTTGTGCAATCTACTCAGCCGATGGGAGTTACGTTTACTCTTTTTTTTACGATATAGAGCCATACTTTACGGTAAAGTACTTTGTGCAATCTACTCAGCCGATGGGCGTTACGTTTACTCTTTTTTTTACGATATAGAGCCATACTTTACGGTAAAGTACTTTGTGCAATCTACTCAGCCGATGGGCGTTACGTTTACCCTTTTTTTTTACGATATAGAGCCATACTTTACGGTAAAGTACTTTGTGCAATCTACTCAGCCGATGGGCGTAACGTTTACTCTTTTTTTTTACGATATAGAGCCATACTTTACGGTAAAGTACTTTGTGCAATCTACTCAGCCGATGGGCGTTACGTTTACTCTTATTTTACGAGGTAGTGCCATTCTTTACGGTAAAGTACTTTGTGCAATCTACTCAGCCGATGGACGTTACGTTTACTCTATTTTTTTACGAGGTAGAGCCATACTTTACGGTAAAGTACTTTGTGCAATCTACTCTGCCGATGGGCGTTACGGTCACTCTTTTTTAAACGAGATAGAGCCATACTTTACGGTAAAGTACTTTGTGCAATCTACTCTGCCGATGGGCGTTACGGTCACTCTTTTTTATACGAGATAGAGCCATACTTTACGGTAAAGTACTTTATGCAATCTACTCAGCCGATGGGCGTTAGGGTCACTCTTTTTTTTACGAGATAGAGCCATACTTTACGGTAAAGTACTTTGTGCAATTTACTCTGCCGATGGGCGTTACGTTTACTCTTTTTTACGAGTTAGTGCCATACTTTACGGTAAAGTACTTTGTGCAATCTACTCAGCCGATGGGCGTTACGTTTACTCTTTTTTTACGAGATAGAGCCATACTTTACGGTAAAGTACTTTGTGCAATCTACTCAGCCGATGGGCGTTACAGTCACTCTTTTTTACGAGGTAGTGCCATACTTTACAATAAAGTTCTTTGTGCAATCTACTCTGCCTATGGGCGGTACGTTTACTTTTTTTTACGAGGTAGTACCATACTTTACGGTAAAGTACATTGTGCAATCTATTCAGCCGATGGGCGTTACGGTCACTCTCTTTTTTACGAAGTAGTGCCATTCTTTACGGTAAAGTACTTTGTGCAATCTACTCAGCCGATGGGCGTCACGGTCACTCTTTTTTTTTACGAGATAGAGCCATACGTTACTGTAAAGTACTTTGTGCAATCTAGTTAGCCGATGGACGTTACGTTTACTCTATTTTTTTACGAGGTAGAGCCATACTTTACGGTAAAGTACTTTGTGCAATCTACTCTGCCGATGGGCGTTACGGTCACTCTTTTTTATACGAGATAGAGCCATACTTTACGGAAAAGTACTTTATGCAATCTACTCAGCCGATGGGCGTTACGGTCACTCTTTTTTTTTACGAGATAGAGCCATACTTTACGGTAAAGTACTTTGTGCAATTTACTCTGCCGATGGGCGTTACGTTTACTCTTTTTTACGAGTTTGTGCCATACTTTACGGTAAAGTACTTTGTGCAATCTACTCAGCCGATGGGCGTTACGTTTACTCTTTTTTTACGAGATAGAGCCATACTTTACGGTAAAGTACTTTGTGCAATCTACTCAGCCGATGGGCGTTACGTTTACTCTTTTTTTTTACGATATAGAGCCATACTTTACGGTAAAGTACTTTGTGCAATCTACTCAGCCGATGGGCGTTACGTTTACTCTTTTTTTACGATATAGAGCCATACTTTACGGTAAAGTACTTTGTGCAATCTACTCAGCCGATGGGCGTTACGTTTACTCTTATTTTACAAGGTAGTGCCATACTTTACGGTTAAGTACTTTGTGCAATCTACTCAGCCGATGGGCGTTACGTTTACTCTTTTTTTTACGATATAGAGCCATACTTTACGGTAAAGTACTTTGTGCAATCTACTCAGCCGATGGGCGTTACGTTTACTCTTATTTTACGAGGTAGTGCCATACTTTACGGTAAAGTACTTTGTGCAATCTACTCAGCCGATGGGAGTTACGTTTACTCTTTTTTTTACGATATAGAGCCATACTTTACGGTAAAGTACTTTGTGCAATCTACTCAGCCGATGGGCGTTACGTTTACTCTTTTTTTTACGATATAGAGCCATACTTTACGGTAAAGTACTTTGTGCAATCTACTCAGCCGATGGGCGTTACGTTAACCCTTTTTTTTTTACGATATAGAGCCATACTTTACGGTAAAGTACTTTGTGCAATCTACTCAGCCGATGGGCGTAACGTTTACTCTTTTTTTTTACGATATAGAGCCATACTTTACGGTAAAGTACTTTGTGCAATCTACTCAGCCGATGGGCGTTACGTTTACTCTTATTTTACGAGGTAGTGCCATACATTACGGTAAAGTACTTTGTGCAATCTACTCAGCCGATGGACGTTACGTTTACTCTATTTTTTTACGAGGTAGAGCCATACTTTACGGTAAAGTACTTTGTGCAATCTACTCTGCCGATGGGCGTTACGGTCACTCTTTTTTATACGAGATAGAGCCATACTTTACGGTAAAGTACTTTGTGCAATCTACTCTGCCGATGGGCGTTACGGTCACTCTTTTTTATACGAGATAGAGCCATACTTTACGGTAAAGTACTTTATGCAATCTACTCAGCCGATGGGCGTTAGGGTCACTCTTTTTTTTACGAGATAGAGCCATACTTTACGGTAAAGTACTTTGTGCAATTTACTCTGCCGATGGGCGTTACGTTTACTCTTTTTTACGAGTTAGTGCCATACTTTACGGTAAAGTACTTTGTGCAATCTACTCAGCCGATGGGCGTTACGTTTACTCTTTTTTTACGAGATAGAGCCATACTTTACGGTAAAGTACTTTGTGCAATCTACTCAGCCGATGGGCGTTACAGTCACTCTTTTTTACGAGGTAGTGCCATACTTTACGATAAAGTTCTTTGTGCAATCTACTCTGCCTATGGGCGGTACGTTTACTTTTTTTTACGAGGTAGTACCATACTTTACGGTAAAGTACATTGTGCAATCTACTCAGCCGATGGGCGTTACGGTCACTCTCTTTTTTACGAAGTAGTGCCATTCTTTACGGTAAAGTACTTTGTGCAATCTACTCAGCCGATGGGCGTCACGGTCACTCTTTTTTTTTACGAGATAGAGCCATACGTTACTGTAAAGTACTTTGTGCAATCTAGTTAGCCGATGGACGTTACGTTTACTCTATTTTTTTACGAGGTAGAGCCATACTTTACGGTAAAGTACTTTGTGCAATCTACTCTGCCGATGGGCGTTACGGTCACTCTTTTTTATACGAGATAGAGCCATACTTTACGGAAAAGTACTTTATGCAATCTACTCAGCCGATGGGCGTTACGGTCACTCTTTTTTTTTACGAGATAGAGCCATACTTTACGGTAAAGTACTTTGTGCAATTTACTCTGCCGATGGGCGTTACGTTTACTCTTTTTTACGAGTTAGTGCCATACTTTACGGTAAAGTACTTTGTGCAATCTACTCAGCCGATGGGCGTTACGTTTACTCTTTTTTTACGAGATAGAGCCATACTTTACGGTAAAGTACTTTGTGCAATCTACTCAGCCGATGGGCGTTACGTTTACTCTTATTTTACGAGGTAGTACCATACTATACGGTAAAGTACATTGTGCAATCTATTCAGCCGATGGGCGTTACGGTCACTCTCTTTTTTACGAAGTAGTGCCATTCTTTACGGTAAAGTACTTTGTGCAATCTACTCAGCCGATGGGCGTCACGGTCACTCTTTTTTTTTACGAGATAGAGCCATACGTTACTGTAAAGTACTTTGTGCAATCTAGTTAGCCGATGGACGTTACGTTTACTCTATTTTTTTACGAGGTAGAGCCATACTTTACGGTAAAGTACTTTGTGCAATCTACTCTGCCGATGGGCGTTACGGTCACTCTTTTTTATACGAGATAGAGCCATACTTTACGGAAAAGTACTTTATGCAATCTACTCAGCCGATGGGCGTTACGGTCACTCTTTTTTTTTACGAGATAGAGCCATACTTTACGGTAAAGTACTTTGTGCAATTTACTCTGCCGATGGGCGTTACGTTTACTCTTTTTTACGAGTTAGTGCCATACTTTACGGTAAAGTACTTTGTGCAATCTACTCAGCCGATGGGCGTTACGTTTACTCTTTTTTTACGAGATAGAGCCATACTTTACGGTAAAGTACTTTGTGCAATCTACTCAGCCGATGGGCGTTACGTTTACTCTTTTTTTTTACGATATAGAGCCATACTTTACGGTAAAGTACTTTGTGCAATCTACTCAGCCGATGGGCGTTACGTTTACTCTTTTTTTACGATATAGAGCCATACTTTACGGTAAAGTACTTTGTGCAATCTACTCAGCCGATGGGCGTTACGTTTACTCTTATTTTACAAGGTAGTGCCATACTTTACGGTTAAGTAATTTGTGCAATCTACTCAGCCGATGGGCGTTACGTTTACTCTTTTTTTTACGATATAGAGCCATACTTTACGGTAAAGTACTTTGTGCAATCTACTCAGCCGATGGGCGTTACGTTTACTCTTATTTTACGAGGTAGTGCCATACTTTACGGTAAAATACTTTGTGCAATCTACTCAGCCGATGGGCGTTACGTTTACTCTTATTTTACGAGGTAGTGCCATACTTTACGGTAAAGTACTTTGTGCAATCTACTCAGCCGATGGGCGTTACGTTTACTCTTATTTTACGAGGTAGTGCCATACTTTACGGTAAAGTACTTTGTGCAATCTACTCAGCCGATGGGCGTTACGTTTACTCTTTTTTTTACGATATAGAGCCATACTTTACGGTAAAGTACTTTGTGCAATCTACTCAGCCGATGGGCGTTACGTTTACTCTTTTTTTTTTACGATATAGAGCCATACTTTACGGTAAAGTACTTTGTGCAATCTACTCAGCCGATAGGCGTTACGTTTACTCTTTTTTTTACGATATAGAGCCATACTATACTTTACGGTAAAGTACTTTGTGCAATCTACTCAGCCGATGGGCGTTACGTTTACTCTTTTTTTTTACGATATAGAGCCATACTTTACGGTAAAATACTTTGTGCAATCTACTCAGCCGATGGGCGTTACGTTTACTCTTATTTTACGAGGTAGTGCCATACTTTACGGTAAAGTACTTTGTGCAATCTACTCAGCCGATGGGCGTTACGTTTACTCTTATTTTACGAGGTAGTGCCATACTTTACGGTAAAGTAATTTGTGCAATCTACTCAGCCGATGGGAGTTACGTTTACTCTTTTTTTTACGATATAGAGCCATACTTTACGGTAAAGTACTTTGTGCAATCTACTCAGCCGATGGGCGTTACGTTTACTCTTTTTTTTACGATATAGAGCCATACTTTACGGTAAAGTACTTTGTGCAATCTACTCAGCCGATGGGCGTTACGTTTACCCTTTTTTTTTTACGATATAGAGCCATACTTTACGGTAAAGTACTTTGTGCAATCTACTCAGCCGATGGGCGTAACGTTTACTCTTTTTTTTTACGATATAGAGCCATACTTTACGGTAAAGTACTTTGTGCAATCTACTCAGCCGATGGGCGTTACGTTTACTCTTATTTTACGAGGTAAAGCCATACTTTACGGTAAAGTACTTTGTGCAATCTACTCAGCCGATGGACGTTACGTTTACTCTATTTTTTTACGAGGTAGAGCCATACTTTACGGTAAAGTACTTTGTGCAATCTACTCTGCCGATGGGCGTTACGGTCACTCTTTTTTATACGAGATAGAGCCATACTTTACGGTAAAGTACTTTATGCAATCTACTCAGCCGATGGGCGTTAGGGTCACTCTTTTTTTTTACGAGATAGAGCCATACTTTACGGTAAAGTACTTTGTGCAATTTACTCTGCCGATGGGCGTTACGTTTACTCTTTTTTACGAGTTAGTGCCATACTTTACGGTAAAGTACTTTGTGCAATCTACTCAGCCGATGGGCGTTACGTTTACTCTTTTTTTACGAGATAGAGCCATACTTTACGGTAAAGTACTTTGTGCAATCTACTCAGCCGATGGGCGTTACGGTCACTCTTTTTTACGAGGTAGTGCCATACTTTACGATAAAGTTCTTTGTGCAATCTACTCTGCCTATGGGCGGTACGTTTACTTTTTTTTTACGAGGTAGTACCATACTTTACGGTAAAGTACATTGTGCAATCTATTCAGCCGATGGGCGTTACGGTCACTCTTTTTTTTACGAAGTAGTGCCATTCTTTACGGTAAAGTACTTTGTGCAATCTACTCAGCCGATGGGCGTCACGGTCACTCTTTTTTTTACGATATAGAACCATACTTTACGGTAAAGTACTTTGTGCAATCTACTCAGCCGATGGGCGTTACGTTTACTCTTATTTTACGAGGTAGTGCCATACTTTACGGTAAAGTACTTTGTGCAATCTACTCAGCCGATGGGCGTTACGTTTACTCTTATTTTACGAGGTAGTGCCATACTTTACGGTAAAATACTTTGTGCAATCTACTCAGCCGATGGGCGTTACGTTTACACTTTTTTTTACAATATAGAGCCATACTTTACGGTAAAGTACTTTGTGCAATCTACTCAGCCGATGGGCGTTACGTTTACTCTTATTTTACGAGGTAGTGCCATACTTTACGGTAAAGTACTTTGTGCAATCTACTCAGCCGATGGACGTTACGTTTACTCTTATTTTACGAGGTAGTGCCATACTTTACGGTAAAATACTTTGTGCAATCTACTCAGCCGATGGGCGTTACGTTTACTCTTATTTTACGAGGTAGTGCCATACTTTACGGTAAAATACTTTGTGTAATCTACTCAGCCGATGGGCGTTACGTTTACTCTTTTTTTTTACGATATAGAGCCATACTTTACGGTAAAGTACTTTGTGCAATCTACTCAGCCGATGGGCGTTACGTTTACTCTTATTTTACGAGGTAGTGCCATACTTTACGGTAAAGTACTTTGTGCAATCTACTCAGCCGATGGGCGTTACGTTTACTCTTTTTTTTACGATATAGAGCCATACTTTACGGTAAAGTACTTTGTGCAATCTACTCAGCCGATGGGCGTTACGTTTACTCTTTTTTTTACGATATAGAGCCATACTTTACGGTAAAGTACTTTGTGCAATCTACTCAGCCGATGGGCGTTACGTTTACTCTTATTTTACGAGGTAGTGCCATACTTTACGGTAAAGTACTTTGTGCAATCTACTCAGCCGATGGGCGTTACGTTTACTCTTATTTTACGAGGTAGTGCCATACTTTACAGTAAAGTACTTTGTGCAATCTACTTAGCCGATGGGCGTTACGTTTACTCTTATTTTACGAGGTAGTGCCATACTTTACGGTAAAGTACTTTGTGCAATCTACTCAGCCGATGGACGTTACGTTTACTCTTATTTTACGAGGTAGTGCCATACTTTACGGTAAAATACTTTGTGCAATCTACTCAGCCGATGGGAGTTACGTTTACTCTTTTTTTTACGATATAGAGCCATACTTTACGGTAAAGTACTTTGTGCAATCTACTCAGCCGATGGGCGTTACGTTTACTCTTTTTTTTACGATATAGAGCCATACTTTACGGTAAAGTACTTTGTGCAATCTACTCAGCCGATGGGCGTTACGTTTACCCTTTTTTTTTACGATATAGAGCCATACTTTACGGTAAAGTACTTTGTGCAATCTACTCAGCCGATGGGCGTAACGTTTACTCTTTTTTTTTACGATATAGAGCCATACTTTACGGTAAAGTACTTTGTGCAATCTACTAAGCCGATGGGCGTTACGTTTACTCTTATTTTACGAGGTAGTGCCATACTTTACGGTAAAATACTTTGTGCAATCTACTCAGCCGATGGGCGTTACGTTTACTCTTATTTTACGAGGTAGTGCTATACTTTACGGTAAAGTACTTTGTGCAATCTACTCAGCCGATGGGCGTTACGTTTACTCTTATTTTACGAGGTAGTGCCATACTTTACGGTAAAGTACTTTGTGCAATCTACTCAGCCGATGGACGTTACGTTTACTCTTATTTTACGAGGTAGTGCCATACTTTACGGTAAAATACTTTGTGCAATCTACTCAGCCGATGGGCGTTACGTTTACTCTTATTTTACGAGGTAGTGCCATACTTTACGGTAAAATACTTTGTGCAATCTACTCAGCCGATGGGCGTTACGTTTACTCTTATTTTACGAGGTAGTGCCATACTTTACGGTATAGTACTTTGTGCAATCTACTCAGCCGATGGGCGTTACGTTTACTCTTATTTTACGAGGTAGTGCCATACTTTACGGTAAAATACTTTGTGCAATCTACTCAGCCGATGGGCGTTACGTTTACTCTTTTTTTTACGATATAGAGCCATACTTTACGGTAAAGTACTTTGTGCAATCTACTCAGCCGATGGGCGTTACGTTTACTCTTATTTTACGAGGTAGTGCCATACTTTACGGTAAAGTACTTTGTGCAATCTACTCAGCCGATGGGCGTTACGTTTACTCTTATTTTACGAGGTAGTGCCATACTTTACGGTAAATACTTTGTGCAATCTACTCAGCCGATGGGCGTTACGTTTACTCTTTTTTTTACAATATAGAGCCATACTTTACGGTAAAGTACTTTGTGCAATCTACTCAGCCGATGGGCGTTACGTTTACTCTTATTTTACGAGGTAGTGCCATACTTTACGGTAAACTACTTTGTGCTATCTACTCAGCCGATGGACGTTACGTTTACTCTTATTTTACGAGGTAGTGCCATACTTTACGGTAAAATACTTTGTGCAATCTACTCAGCCGATGGGCGTTACGTTTACTCTTATTTTACGAGGTAGTGCCATACTTTACGGTAAAATACTTTGTTTAATCTACTCAGCCGATGGGCGTTACGTTTACTCTTTTTTTTTACGATATAGAGCCATACTTTACGGTAAAGTACTTTGTGCAATCTACTCAGCCGATGGGCGTTACGTTTACTCTTTTTTTTACGATATAGAGCCATACTTTACGGTAAAGGACTTTGTGCAATCTACTCAGCCGATGGGCGTTACGTTTACTCTTATTTTACGAGGTAGTGCCATACTTTACGGTAAAGTACTTTGTGCAATCTACTCAGCCGATGGGCGTTACGTTTACTCTTTTTTTTTACGATATAGAGCCATACTTTACGGTAAAGTACTTTGTGCAATCTACTCAGCCGATGGGCGTTACGTTTACTCTTATTTTACAAGGTAGTGCCATACTTTACGGTTAAGTACTTTGTGCAATCTACTCAGCCGATGGGCGTTACGTTTACTCTTTTTTTTACGATATAGAGCCATACTTTACGGTAAAGTACTTTGTGCAATCTACTCAGCCGATGGGCGTTACGTTTACTCTTATTTTACGAGGTAGTGCCATACTTTAGGGTAAAGTACTTTGTGCAATCTACTCAGCCGATGGACGTTACGTTTACTCTTATTTTACGAGGTAGTGCCATACTTTACGGTAAAATACTTTGTGCAATCTACTCAGCCGATGGGCGTTACGTTTACTCTTATTTTACGAGGTAGTGCCATACTTTACGGTAAAATACTTTGTGCAATCTACTCAGCCGATGGGCGTTACGTTTACTCTTATTTTACGAGGTAGTGCCATACTTTACGGTAAAATACTTTGTGCAATCTACTCAGCCGATGGGCGTTACGTTTACTCTTATTTTACGAGGTAGTGCCATACTTTACGGTAAAGTACTTTGTGCAATCTACTCAGCCGATGGGCGTTACGTTTACTCTTTTTTTTTACGATATAGAGCCATACTTTACGGTAAAGTACTTTGTGCAATCTACTCAGCCGATGGGCGTTACGTTTACTCTTATTTTACGAGGTAGTGCCATACTTTACGGTAAAATACTTTGTGCAATCTACTCAGCCGATGGGCGTTACGTTTACTCTTATTTTACGAGGTAGTGCCATACTTTTCGGTAAAGTACTTTGTGCAATCTACTCAGCCGATGGGCGTTACGTTTACTCTTATTTTACGAGGTAATGCCATACTTTACGGTAAAGTACTTTGTGCAATCTACTCAGCCGATGGGCGTTACGTTTACTCTTATTTTACGAGGTAGTGCCATACTTTACGGTAAAGTACTTTGTGCAATCTACTCAGCCGATGGGCGTTACGTTTACTCTTTTTTTTACGATATAGAGCCATACTTTACGGTAAAGTACTTTGTGCAATCTACTCAGCCGATGGGCGTTACGTTTACTCTTATTTTACGAGGTAGTGCCATACTTTACGGTAAAGTACTTTGTGCAATCTACTCAGCCGATGGGAGTTACGTTTACTCTTTTTTTTACGATATAGAGCCATACTTTACGGTAAAGTACTTTGTGCAATCTACTCAGCCGATGGGCGTTACGTTTACTCTTTTTTTTACGATATAGAGCCATACTTTACGGTAAAGTACTTTGTGCAATCTACTCAGCCGATTGGCGTTACGTTTACCCTTTTTTTTTACGATATAGAGCCATACTTTACGGTAAAGTACTTTGTGCAATCTACTCAGCCGATGGGCGTAACGTTTACTCTTTTTTTTTACGATATAGAGCCATACTTTACGGTAAAGTACTTTGTGCAATCTACTCAGCCGATGGGCGTTACGTTTACTCTTATTTTACGAGGTAAAGCCATACTTTACGGTAAAGTACTTTGTGCAATCTACTCAGCCGATGGACGTTACGTTTACTCTATTTTTTTACGAGGTAGAGCCATACTTTACGGTAAAGTACTTTGTGCAATCTACTCTGCCGATGGGCGTTACGGTCACTCTTTTTTATACGAGATAGAGCCATACTTTACGGTAAAGTACTTTATGCAATCTACTCAGCCGATGGGCGTTAGGGTCACTCTTTTTTTTTAAGAGATAGAGCCATACTTTACGGTAAAGTACTTTGTGCAATTTACTCTGCCGATGGGCGTTACGTTTACTCTTTTTTACGAGTTAGTGCCATACTTTACGGTAAAGTACTTTGTGCAATCTACTCAGCCGATGGGCGTTACGTTTACTCTTTTTTTACGAGATAGAGCCATACTTTACGGTAAAGTACTTTGTGCAATCTACTCAGCCGATGGGCGTTACGGTCACTCTTTTTTACGAGGTAGTGCCATACTTAACGATAAAGTTCTTTGTGCAATCTACTCTGCCTATGGGCGGTACGTTTACTTTTTTTTTACGAGGTAGTACCATACTTTACGGTAAAGTACATTGTGCAATCTATTCAGCCGATGGGCGTTACGGTCACTCTTTTTTTTACGAAGTAGTGCCATTCTTTACGGTAAAGTACTTTGTGCAATCTACTCAGCCGATGGGCGTCACGGTCACTCTTTTTTTTACGATATAGAACCATACTTTACGGTAAAGTACTTTGTGCAATCTACTCAGCCGATGGGCGTTACGTTTACTCTTATTTTACGAGGTAGTGCCATACTTTACGGTAAAGTACTTTGTGCAATCTACTCAGCCGATGGGCGTTACGTTTACTCTTATTTTACGAGGTAGTGCCATACTTTACGGTAAAATACTTTGTGCAATCTACTCAGCCGATGGGCGTTACGTTTACACTTTTTTTTACAATATAGAGCCATACTTTACGGTAAAGTACTTTGTGCAATCTACTCAGCCGATGGGCGTTACGTTTACTCTTATTTTACGAGGTAGTGCCATACTTTACGGTAAAGTACTTTGTGCAATCTACTCAGCCGATGGACGTTACGTTTACTCTTATTTTACGAGGTAGTGCCATACTTTACGGTAAAATACTTTGTGCAATCTACTCAGCCGATGGGCGTTACGTTTACTCTTATTTTACGAGGTAGTGCCATACTTTACGGTAAAATACTTTGTGTAATCTACTCAGCCGATGGGCGTTACGTTTACTCTTTTTTTTTTACGATATAGAGCCATACTTTACGGTAAAGTACTTTGTGCAATCTACTCAGCCGATGGGCGTTACGTTTACTCTTATTTTACGAGGTAGTGCCATACTTTACGGTAAAGTACTTTGTGCAATCTACTCAGCCGATGGGCGTTACGTTTACTCTTTTTTTTACGATATAGAGCCATACTTTACGGTAAAGTACTTTGTGCAATCTACTCAGCCGATGGGCGTTACGTTTACTCTTTTTTTTACGATATAGAGCCATACTTTACGGTAAAGTACTTTGTGCAATCTACTCAGCCGATGGGCGTTACGTTTACTCTTATTTTACGAGGTAGTGCCATACTTTACGGTAAAGTACTTTGTGCAATCTACTCAGCCGATGGGCGTTACGTTTACTCTTATTTTACGAGGTAGTGCCATACTTTACAGTAAAGTACTTTGTGCAATCTACTTAGCCGATGGGCGTTACGTTTACTCTTATTTTACGAGGTAGTGCCATACTTTACGGTAAAGTACTTTGTGCAATCTACTCAGCCGATGGACGTTACGTTTACTCTTATTTTACGAGGTAGTGCCATACTTTACGGTAAAATACTTTGTGCAATCTACTCAGCCGATGGGAGTTACGTTTACTCTTTTTTTTACGATATAGAGCCATACTTTACGGTAAAGTACTTTGTGCAATCTACTCAGCCGATGGGCGTTACGTTTACTCTTTTTTTTACGATATAGAGCCATACTTTACGGTAAAGTACTTTGTGCAATCTACTCAGCCGATGGGCGTTACGTTTACCCTTTTTTTTTACGATATAGAGCCATACTTTACGGTAAAGTACTTTGTGCAATCTACTCAGCCGATGGGCGTAACGTTTACTCTTTTTTTTTACGATATAGAGCCATACTTTACGGTAAAGTACTTTGTGCAATCTACTTAGCCGATGGGCGTTACGTTTACTCTTATTTTACGAGGTAGTGCCATACTTTACGGTAAAATACTTTGTGCAATCTACTCAGCCGATGGGCGTTACGTTTACTCTTATTTTACGAGGTAGTTCTATACTTTACGGTAAAGTACTTTGTGCAATCTACTCAGCCGATGGGCGTTACGTTTACTCTTATTTTACGAGGTAGTGCCATACTTTACGGTAAAGTACTTTGTGCAATCTACTCAGCCGATGGACGTTACGTTTACTCTTATTTTACGAGGTAGTGCCATACTTTACGGTAAAATACTTTGTGCAATCTACTCAGCCGATGGGCGTTACGTTTACTCTTATTTTACGAGGTAGTGCCATACTTTACGGTAAAATACTTTGTGCAATCTACTCAGCCGATGGGCGTTACGTTTACTCTTATTTTACGAGGTAGTGCCATACTTTACGGTAAAATACTTTGTGCAATCTACTCAGCCGATGGGCGTTACGTTTACTCTTTTTTTACGATATAGAGCCATACTTTACGGTAAAGTACTTTGTGCAATCTACTCAGCCGATGGGCGTTACGTTTACTCTTATTTTACGAGGTAGTGCCATACTTTACGGTAAAGTACTTTGTGCAATCTACTCAGCCGATGGGCGTTACGTTTACTCTTATTTTACGAGGTAGTGCCATACTTTACGGTAAAATACTTTGTGCAATCTACTCAGCCGATGGGCGTTACGTTTACTCTTTTTTTTACAATATAGAGCCATACTTTACGGTAAAGTACTTTGTGCAATCTACTCAGCCGATGGGCGTTACGTTTACTCTTATTTTACGAGGTAGTGCCATACTTTACGGTAAAGTACTTTGTGCAATCTACTCAGCCGATGGGCGTTACGTTTACTCTTTTTTTTACGATATAGAGCCATACTTTACGGTAAAGTACTTTGTGCAATCTACTCAGCCGATGGGCGTTACGTTTACTCTTTTTTTTACGATATAGAGCCATACTTTACGGTAAAGTACTTTGTGCAATCTACTCAGCCGATGGGCGTTACGTTTACTCTTATTTTACGAGGTAGTGCCATACTTTACGGTAAAGTACTTTGTGCAATCTACTCAGCCGATGGGCGTTACGTTTACTCTTATTTTACGAGGTAGTGCCATACTTTACAGTAAAGTACTTTGTGCAATCTACTTAGCCGATGGGCGTTACGTTTACTCTTATTTTACGAGGTAGTGCCATACTTTACGGTAAAGTACTTTGTGCAATCTACTCAGCCGATGGACGTTACGTTTACTCTTATTTTACGAGGTAGTGCCATACTTTACGGTAAAATACTTTGTGCAATCTACTCAGCCGATGGGAGTTACGTTTACTCTTTTTTTTACGATATAGAGCCATACTTTACGGTAAAGTACTTTGTGCAATCTACTCAGCCGATGGGCGTTACGTTTACTCTTTTTTTTACGATATAGAGCCATACTTTACGGTAAAGTACTTTGTGCAATCTATTAAGCCGATGGGCGTTACGTTTACCCTTTTTTTTTACGATATAGAGCCATACTTTACGGTAAAGTACTTTGTGCAATCTACTCAGCCGATGGGCTTAACGTTTACTCTTTTTTTTTACGATATAGAGCCATACTTTACGGTAAAGTACTTTGTGCAATCTACTTAGCCGATGGGCGTTACGTTTACTCTTATTTTACGAGGTAGTGCCATACTTTACGGTAAAATACTTTGTGCAATCTACTCAGCCGATGGGCGTTACGTTTACTCTTATTTTACGAGGTAGTTCTATACTTTACGGTAAAGTACTTTGTGCAATCTACTCAGCCGATGGGCGTTACGTTTACTCTTATTTTACGAGGTAGTGCCATACTTTACGGTAAAGTACTTTGTGCAATCTACTCAGCCGATGGACGTTACGTTTACTCTTATTTTACGAGGTAGTGCCATACTTTACGGTAAAATACTTTGTGCAATCTACTCAGCCGATGGGCGTTACGTTTACTCTTATTTTACGAGGTAGTGCCATACTTTACGGTAAAATACTTTGTGCAATCTACTCAGCCGATGGGCGTTACGTTTACTCTTATTTTACGAGGTAGTGCCATACTTTACGGTAAAATACTTTGTGCAATCTACTCAGCCGATGGGCGTTACGTTTACTCTTTTTTTACGATATAGAGCCATACTTTACGGTAAAGTACTTTGTGCAATCTACTCAGCCGATGGGCGTTACGTTTACTCTTATTTTACGAGGTAGTGCCATACTTTACGGTAAAGTACTTTGTGCAATCTACTCAGCCGATGGGCGTTACGTTTACTCTTATTTTACGAGGTAGTGCCATACTTTACGGTAAAATACTTTGTGCAATCTACTCAGCCGATGGGCGTTACGTTTACTCTTTTTTTTACAATATAGAGCCATACTTTACGGTAAAGTACTTTGTGCAATCTACTCAGCCGATGGGCGTTACGTTTACTCTTATTTTACGAGGTAGTGCCATACTTTACGGTAAACTACTTTGTGCAATCTACTCAGCCGATGGACGTTACGTTTACTCTTATTTTACGAGGTAGTGCCATACTTTACGGTAAAATACTTTGTGCAATCTACTCAGCCGATGGGCGTTACGTTTACTCTTATTTTACGAGGTAGTGCCATACTTTACGGTAAAATACTTTGTTTAATCTACTCAGCCGATGGGCGTTACGTTTACTCTTTTTTTTTACGATATAGAGCCATACTTTACGGTAAAGTACTTTGTGCAATCTACTCAGCCGATGGGCGTTACGTTTACTCTTATTTTACGAGGTAGTGCCATACTTTACGGTAAAGTACTTTGTGCAATCTACTCAGCCGATGGGCGTTACGTTTACTCTTTTTTTTTACGATATAGAGCCATACTTTACGGTAAAGTACTTTGTGCAATCTACTCAGCCGATGGGCGTTACGTTTACTCTTTTTTTTACGACATAGAGCCATACTTTACGGTAAAGGACTTTGTGCAATCTACTCAGCCGATGGGCGTTACGTTTACTCTTATTTTACGAGGTAGTGCCATACTTTACGGTAAAGTACTTTGTGCAATCTACTCAGCCGATGGGCGTTACGTTTACTCTTTTTTTTTACGATATAGAGCCATACTTTACGGTAAAGTACTTTGTGCAATCTACTCAGCCGATGGGCGTTACGTTTACTCTTATTTTACAAGGTAGTGCCATACTTTACGGTTAAGTACTTTGTGCAATCTACTCAGCCGATGGGCGTTACGTTTACTCTTTTTTTTACGATATAGAGCCATACTTTACGGTAAAGTACTTTGTGCAATCTACTCAGCCGATGGGCGTTACGTTTACTCTTATTTTACGAGGTAGTGCCATACTTTACGGTAAAGTACTTTGTGCAATCTACTCAGCCGATGGACGTTACGTTTACTCTTATTTTACGAGGTAGTGCCATACTTTACGGTAAAATACTTTGTGCAATCTACTCAGCCGATGGGCGTTACGTTTACTCTTATTTTACGAGGTAGTGCCATACTTTACGGTAAAATACTTTGTGCAATCTACTCAGCCGATGGGCGTTACGTTTACTCTTATTTTACGAGGTAGTGCCATACTTTACGGTAAAATACTTTGTGCAATCTACTCAGCCGATTGGCGTTACGTTTACTCTTATTTTACGAGGTAGTGCCATACTTTACGGTAAAGTACTTTGTGCAATCTACTCAGCCGATGGGCGTTACGTTTACTCTTTTTTTTTACGAGGTAGTGCCATACTTTACGGTAAAATACTTTGTGCAATCTACTCAGCCGATGGGAGTTACGTTTACTCTTTTTTTTACGATATAGAGCCATACTTTACGGTAAAGTACTTTGTGCAATCTACTCAGCCGATGGGCGTTACGTTTACTCTTTTTTTTACGATATAGAGCCATACTTTACGGTAAAGTACTTTGTGCAATCTACTCAGCCGATGGGCGTTACGTTTACCCTTTTTTTTTTACGATATAGAGCCATACTTTACAGTAAAGTACTTTGTGCAATCTACTCAGCCGATGGGCGTAACGTTTACTCTTTTTTTTTACGATATAGAGCCATACTTTACGGTAAAGTACTTTGTGCAATCTACTAAGCCGATGGGCGTTACGTTTACTCTTATTTTACGAGGTAGTGCCATACTTTACGGTAAAATACTTTGTGCAATCTACTCAGCCGATGGGCGTTACGTTTACTCTTATTTTACGAGGTAGTGCTATACTTTACGGTAAAGTACTTTGTGCAATCTACTCAGCCGATGGGCGTTACGTTTACTCTTATTTTACGAGGTAGTGCCATACTTTACGGTAAAGTACTTTGTGCAATCTACTCAGCCGATGGACGTTACGTTTACTCTTATTTTACGAGGTAGTGCCATACTTTACGGTAAAATACTTTGTGCAATCTACTCAGCCGATGGGCGTTACGTTTACTCTTATTTTACGAGGTAGTGCCATACTTTACGGTAAAGTACTTTGTGCAATCTACTCAGCCGATGGGCGTTACGTTTACTCTTATTTTACGAGGTAGTGCCATACTTTACGGTAAAGTACTTTGTGCAATCTACTCAGCCGATGGGCGTTACGTTTACTCTTATTTTACGAGGTAGTGCCATACTTTACGGTAAAATACTTTGTGCAATCTACTCAGCCGATGGGCGTTACGTTTACTCTTTTTTTTACAATATAGAGCCATACTTTACGGTAAAGTACTTTGTGCAATCTACTCAGCCGATGGGCGTTACGTTTACTCTTATTTTACGAGGTAGTGCCATACTTTACGGTAAAGTACTTTGTGCAATCTACTCAGCCGATGGACGTTACGTTTACTCTTATTTTACGAGGTAGTGCCATACTTTACGGTAAAATACTTTGTGCAATCTACTCAGCCGATGGGCGTTACGTTTACTCTTATTTTACGAGGTAGTGCCATACTTTACGGTAAAATACTTTGTTTAATCTACTCAGCCGATGGGCGTTACGTTTACTCTTTTTTTTTACGATATAGAGCCATACTTTACGGTAAAGTACTTTGTGCAATCTACTCAGCCGATGGGCGTTACGTTTACTCTTATTTTACGAGGTAGTGCCATACTTTACGGTAAAGTACTTTGTGCAATCTACTCAGCCGATGGGCGTTACGTTTACTCTTTTTTTTTACGATATAGAGCCATACTTTACGGTAAAGTACTTTGTGCAATCTACTCAGCCGATGGGCGTTACGTTTACTCTTTTTTTTACGATATAGAGCCATACTTTACGGTAAAGGACTTTGTGCAATCTACTCAGCCGATGGGCGTTACGTTTACTCTTATTTTACGAGGTAGTGCCATACTTTACGGTAAAGTACTTTGTGCAATCTACTCAGCCGATGGGCGTTACGTTTACTCTTTTTTTTTACGATATAGAGCCATACTTTACGGTAAAGTACTTTGTGCAATCTACTCAGCCGATGGGCGTTACGTTTACTCTTATTTTACAAGGTAGTGCCATACTTTACGGTTAAGTACTTTGTGCAATCTACTCAGCCGATGGGCGTTACGTTTACTCTTTTTTTTACGATATAGAGCCATACTTTACGGTAAAGTACTTTGTGCAATCTACTCAGCCGATGGGCGTTACGTTTACTCTTATTTTACGAGGTAGTGCCATACTTTACGGTAAAGTACTTTGTGCAATCTACTCAGCCGATGGACGTTACGTTTACTCTTATTTTACGAGGTAGTGCCATACTTTACGGTAAAATACTTTGTGCAATCTACTCAGCCGATGGGCGTTACGTTTACTCTTATTTTACGAGGTAGTGCCATACTTTACGGTAAAGTACTTTGTGCAATCTACTCAGCCGATGGGCGTTACGTTTACTCTTATTTTACGAGGTAGTGCCATACTTTACGGTAAAGTACTTTGTGCAATCTACTCAGCCGATGGGCGTTACGTTTACTCTTATTTTACGAGGTAGTGCCATACTTTACGGTAAAATACTTTGTGCAATCTACTCAGCCGATGGGCGTTACGTTTACTCTTTTTTTTACAATATAGAGCCATACTTTACGGTAAAGTACTTTGTGCAATCTACTCAGCCGATGGGCGTTACGTTTACTCTTATTTTACGAGGTAGTGCCATACTTTACGGTAAAGTACTTTGTGCAATCTACTCAGCCGATGGACGTTACGTTTACTCTTATTTTACGAGGTAGTGCCATACTTTACGGTAAAATACTTTGTGCAATCTACTCAGCCGATGGGCGTTACGTTTACTCTTATTTTACGAGGTAGTGCCATACTTTACGGTAAAATACTTTGTTTAATCTACTCAGCCGATGGGCGTTACGTTTACTCTTTTTTTTTACGATATAGAGCCATACTTTACGGTAAAGTACTTTGTGCAATCTACTCAGCCGATGGGCGTTACGTTTACTCTTATTTTACGAGGTAGTGCCATACTTTACGGTAAAGTACTTTGTGCAATCTACTCAGCCGATGGGCGTTACGTTTACTCTTTTTTTTTACGATATAGAGCCATACTTTACGGTAAAGTACTTTGTGCAATCTACTCAGCCGATGGGCGTTACGTTTACTCTTTTTTTTACGATATAGAGCCATACTTTACGGTAAAGGACTTTGTGCAATCTACTCAGCCGATGGGCGTTACGTTTACTCTTATTTTACGAGGTAGTGCCATACTTTACGGTAAAGTACTTTGTGCAATCTACTCAGCCGATGGGCGTTACGTTTACTCTTTTTTTTTACGATATAGAGCCATACTTTACGGTAAAGTACTTTGTGCAATCTACTCAGCCGATGGGCGTTACGTTTACTCTTATTTTACGAGGTAGTGCCATACTTTACGGTAAAGTACTTTGTGCAATCTACTCAGCCGATGGGCGTTACGTTTACTCTTTTTTTTACGATATAGAGCCATACTTTACGGTAAAGTACTTTGTGCAATCTACTCAGCCGATGGGCGTTACGCTCAGCCGATGGGCGTTACGTTTACTCTTATTTTACGAGGTAGTGCCATACTTTACGGTAAAGTACTTTGTGCAATCTACTCAGCCGATGGGCGTTACGTTTACTCTTTTTTTTTACGATATAGAGCCATACTTTACGGTAAAGTACTTTGTGCAATCTACTCAGCCGATGGGCGTTACGTTTACTCTTATTTTACGAGGTAGTGCCACACTTTACGGTAAAATACTTTGTGCAATCTACTCAGCCGATGGGCGTTACGTTTACTCTTATTTTACGAGGTAGTGCCATACTTTACGGTAAAGTACTTTGTGCAATCTACTCAGCCGATGGGCGTTACGTTTACTCTTATTTTACGAGGTAGTGCCATACTTTACGGTAAAGTACTTTGTGCAATCTACTCAGCCGATGGACGTTACGTTTATTCTTATTTTACGAGGTAGTGCCATACTTTACGGTAAAATACTTTGTGCAATCTACTCAGCCGATGGGAGTTACGTTTACTCTTTTTTTTACGATATAGAGCCATACTTTACGGTAAAGTACTTTGTGCAATCTACTCAGCCGATGGGCGTTACGTTTACTCTTTTTTTTACGATATAGAGCCATACTTTACGGTAAAGTACTTTGTGCAATCTCCTCAGCCGATGGGCGTTACGTTTACCCTTTTTTTTACGATATAGAGCCATACTTTACAGTAAAGTACTTTGTGCAATCTACTCAGCCGATGGGCGTAACGTTTACTCTTTTTTTTTACGATATAGAGCCATACTTTACGGTAAAGTACTTTGTGCAATCTACTAAGCCGATGGGCGTTACGTTTACTCTTATTTTACGAGGTAGTGCCATACTTTACGGTAAAATACTTTGTGCAATCTACTCAGCCGATGGGCGTTACGTTTACTCTTATTTTACGAGGTAGTGCTATACTTTACGGTAAAGTACTTTGTGCAATCTACTCAGCCGATGGGCGTTACGTTTACTCTTATTTTACGAGGTAGTGCCATACTTTACGGTAAAGTACTTTGTGCAATCTACTCAGCCGATGGACGTTACGTTTACTCTTATTTTACGAGGTAGTGCCATACTTTACGGTAAAATACTTTGTGCAATCTACTCAGCCGATGGGCGTTACGTTCACTCTTATTTTACGAGGTAGTGCCATACTTTACGGTAAAATACTTTGTGCAATCTACTCAGCCGATGGGCGTTACGTTTACTCTTATTTTACGAGGTAGTGCCATACTTTACGGTATAGTACTTTGTGCAATCTACTCAGCCGATGGGCGTTACGTTTACTCTTATTTTACGAGGTAGTGCCATACTTTACGGTAAAATACTTTGTGCAATCTACTCAGCCGATGGGCGTTACGTTTACTCTTTTTTTTACGATATAGAGCCATACATTACGGTAAAGTACTTTGTGCAATCTACTCAGCCGATGGGCGTTACGTTTACTCTTATTTTACGAGGTAGTGCCATACTTTACGGTAAAGTACTTTGTGCAATCTACTCAGCCGATGGGCGTTACGTTTACTCTTATTTTACGAGGTAGTGCCATACTTTACGGTAAAATACTTTGTGCAATCTACTCAGCCGATGGGCGTTACGTTTACTCTTTTTTTTACAATATAGAGCCATACTTTACGGTAAAGTACTTTGTGCAATCTACTCAGCCGATGGGCGTTACGTTTACTCTTATTTTACGATGTAGTGCCATACTTTACGGTAAACTACTTTGTGCAATCTACTCAGCCGATGGACGTTACGTTTACTCTTATTTTACGAGGTTGTGCCATACTTTACGGTAAAATACTTTGTGCAATCTACTCAGCCGATGGGCGTTACGTTTACTCTTATTTTACGAGGTAGTGCCATACTTTACGGTAAAATACTTTGTTTAATCTACTCAGCCGATGGGCGTTACGTTTACTCTTTTTTTTTACGATATAGAGCCATACTTTACGGTAAAGTACTTTGTGCAATCTACTCAGCCGATGGGCGTTACGTTTACTCTTATTTTACGAGGTAGTGCCATACTTTACGGTAAAGTACTTTGTGCAATCTACTCAGCCGATGGGCGTTACGTTTACTCTTTTTTTTTACGATATAGAGCCATACTTTACGGTAAAGTACTTTGTGCAATCTACTCAGCCGATGGGCGTTACGTTTACTCTTTTTTTTACGATATAGAGCCATACTTTACGGTAAAGGACTTTGTGCAATCTACTCAGCCGATGGGCGTTACGTTTACTCTTATTTTACGAGGTAGTGCCATACTTTACGGTAAAGTACTATGTGCAATCTACTCAGCCGATGGGCGTTACGTTTACTCTTTTTTTTTACGATATAGAGCCATACTTTACGGTAAAGTACTTTGTGCAATCTACTCAGCCGATGGGCGTTACGTTTACTCTTATTTTACAAGGTAGTGCCATACTTTACGGTTAAGTACTTTGTGCAATCTACTCAGCCGATGGGCGTTACGTTTACTCTTTTTTTTACGATATAGAGCCATACTTTACGGTAAAGTACTTTGTGCAATCTACTCAGCCGATGGGCGTTACGTTTACTCTTATTTTACGAGGTAGTGCCATACTTTACGGTAAAGTACTTTGTGCAATCTACTCAGCCGATGGACGTTACGTTTACTCTTATTTTACGAGGTAGTGCCATACTTTACGGTAAAATACTTTGTGCAATCTACTCAGCCGATGGGCGTTACGTTTACTCTTATTTTACGAGGTAGTGCCATACTTTACGGTAAAATACTTTGTGCAATCTACTCAGCCGATGGGCGTTACGTTTACTCTTATTTTACGAGGTAGTGCCATACTTTACGGTAAAATACTTTGTGCAATCTACTCAGCCGATGGGCGTTACGTCTTATTTTACGAAGTAGTGCCATACTTTACGGTAAAGTACTTTGTGCAATCTACTCAGCCGATGGGCGTTACGTTTACTCTTTTTTTTTACGATATAGAGCCATACTTTACGGTAAAGTACTTTGTGCAATCTACTCAGCCGATGGGCGTTACGTTTACTCTTATTTTACGAGGTAGTGCCATACTTTACGGTAAAATACTTTGTGCAATCTACTCAGCCGATGGGCGTTACGTTTACTCTTATTTTACGAGGTAGTGCCATACTTTTCGGTAAAGTACTTTGTGCAATCTACTCAGCCGATGGGCGTTACGTTTACTCTTATTTTACGAGGTAATGCCATACTTTACGGTAAAGTACTTTGTGCAATCTACTCAGCCGATGGGCGTTACGTTTACTCTTATTTTACGAGGTAGTGCCATACTTTACGGTAAAGTACTTTGTGCAATCTACTCAGCCGATGGGAGTTACGTTTACTCTTTTTTTTACGATATAGAGCCATACTTTACGGTAAAGTACTTTGTGCAATCTACTCAGCCGATGGGCGTTACGTTTACTCTTTTTTTTTACGATATAGAGCCATACTTTACGGTAAAGTACTTTGTGCAATCTACTCAGCCGATGGGCGTTACGTTTACTCTTTTTTTTACGATATAGAGCCATACTATACTTTACGGTAAACTACTTTTTTTTACGATATAGAGCCATACTATACTTTACGGTAAAGTACTTTGTGCAATCTACTCAGCCGATGGGCGTTACGTTTACTCTTTTTTTTTACGATATAGAGCCATACTTTACGGTAAAGTACTTTGTGCAATCTACTCAGCCGATGGGCGTTACGTTTACTCTTTTTTTTTACGATATAGAGCCATACTTTACGGTAAAGTACTTTGTGCAATCTACTCAGCCGATGGGCGTTACGTTTACTCTTATTTTACGAGGTAGTGCCATACTTTACGGTAAAATACTTTGTGCAATCTACTCAGCCGATGGGCGTTACGTTTACTCTTTTTTTTTACAATATAGAGCCATACTTTACGGTAAAGTACTTTGTGCAATCTACTCAGCCGATGGGCGTTACGTTTACTCTTATTTTACGAGGTAGTGCCATACTTTACGGTAAAGTAATTTGTGCAATCTACTCAGCCGATGGACGTTACGTTTACTCTTATTTTACGAGGTAGTGCCATACTTTACGGTAAAGTACTTTGTGCAATCTACTCAGCCGATGGACGTTACGTTTACTCTTATTTTACGAGGTAGTGCCATACTTTACGGTAAAATACTTTGTGCAATCTACTCAGCCGATGGGCGTTACGTTTACTCTTATTTTACGAGGTAGTGCCATACTTTACGGTAAAGTACTTTGTGCAATCTACTCAGCCGATGGGCGTTACGTTTACTCTTATTTTACGAGGTAGTGCCATACTTTACGGTAAAGTACTTTGTGCAATCTACTCAGCCGATGGGCGTTACGTTTACTCTTATTTTACGAGGTAGTGCCATACTTTACGGTAAAATACTTTGTGCAATCTACTCAGCCGATGGGCGTTACGTTTACTCTTTTTTTTACAATATAGAGCCATACTTTACGGTAAAGTACTTTGTGCAATCTACTCAGCCGATGGGCGTTACGTTTACTCTTATTTTACGAGGTAGTGCCATACTTTACGGTAAACTACTTTGTGCAATCTACTCAGCCGATGGACGTTACGTTTACTCTTATTTTACGAGGTAGTGCCATACTTTACGGTAAAATACTTTGTGCAATCTACTCAGCCGATGGGCGTTACGTTTACTCTTATTTTACGAGGTAGTGCCATACTTTACGGTAAAATACTTTGTTTAATCTACTCAGCCGATGGGCGTTACGTTTACTCTTTTTTTTTACGATATAGAGCCATACTTTACGGTAAAGTACTTTGTGCAATCTACTCAGCCGATGGGCGTTACGTTTACTCTTATTTTACGAGGTAGTGCCATACTTTACGGTAAAGTACTTTGTGCAATCTACTCAGCCGATGGGCGTTACGTTTACTCTTTTTTTTTACGATATAGAGCCATACTTTACGGTAAAGTACTTTGTGCAATCTACTCAGCCGATGGGCGTTACGTTTACTCTTTTTTTTACGATATAGAGCCATACTTTACGGTAAAGGACTTTGTGCAATCTACTCAGCCGATGGGCGTTACGTTTACTCTTATTTTACGAGGTAGTGCCATACTTTACGGTAAAGTACTTTGTGCAATCTACTCAGCCGATGGGCGTTACGTTTACTCTTTTTTTTTACGATATAGAGCCATACTTTACGGTAAAGTACTTTGTGCAATCTACTCAGCCGATGGGCGTTACGTTTACTCTTATTTTACAAGGTAGTGCCATACTTTACGGTTAAGTACTTTGTGCAATCTACTCAGCCGATGGGCGTTACGTTTACTCTTTTTTTTACGATATAGAGCCATACTTTACGGTAAAGTACTTTGTGCAATCTACTCAGCCGATGGGCGTTACGTTTACTCTTATTTTACGAGGTAGTGCCATACTTTACGGTAAAGTACTTTGTGCAATCTACTCAGCCGATGGACGTTACGTTTACTCTTATTTTACGAGGTAGTGCCATACTTTACGGTAAAATACTTTGTGCAATCTACTCAGCCGATGGGCGTTACGTTTACTCTTATTTTACGAGGTAGTGCCATACTTTACGGTAAAATACTTTGTGCAATCTACTCAGCCGATGGGCGTTACGTTTACTCTTATTTTACGAGGTAGTGCCATACTTTACGGTAAAATACTTTGTGCAATCTACTCAGCCGATGGGCGTTACGTTTACTCTTATTTTACGAGGTAGTGCCATACTTTACGGTAAAGTACTTTGTGCAATTTACTCAGCCGATGGGCGTTACGTTTACTCTTTTTTTTTACGATATAGAGCCATACTTTACGGTAAAGTACTTTGTGCAATCTACTCAGCCGATGGGCGTTACGTTTACTCTTATTTTACGAGGTAGTGCCATACTTTACGGTAAAATACTTTGTGCAATCTACTCAGCCGATGGGCGTTACGTTTACTCTTATTTTACGAGGTAGTGCCATACTTTTCGGTAAAGTACTTTGTGCAATCTACTCAGCCGATGGGCGTTACGTTTACTCTTATTTTACGAGGTAATGCCATACTTTACGGTAAAGTACTTTGTGCAATCTACTCAGCCGATGGGCGTTACGTTTACTCTTATTTTACGAGGTAGTGCCATACTTTACGGTAAAGTACTTTGTGCAATCTACTCAGCCGATGGGCGTTACGTTTACTCTTTTTTTTACGATATAGAGCCATACTTTACGGTAAAGTACTTTGTGCAATCTACTCAGCCGATGGGCGTTACGCTCAGCCGATGGGCGTTACGTTTACTCTTATTTTACGAGGTAGTGCCATACTTTACGGTAAAGTACTTTGTGCAATCTACTCAGCCGATGGGCGTTACGTTTACTCTTTTTTTTTACGATATAGAGCCATACTTTACGGTAAAGTACTTTGTGCAATCTACTCAGCCGATGGGCGTTACGTTTACTCTTATTTTACGAGGTAGTACCACACTTTACGGTAAAATACTTTGTGCAATCTACTCAGCCGATGGGCGTTACGTTTACTCTTATTTTACGAGGTAGTGCCATACTTTACGGTAAAGTACTTTGTGCAATCTACTCAGCCGATGGGCGTTACGTTTACTCTTATTTTACGAGGTAGTGCCATACTTTACGGTAAAGTACTTTGTGCAATCTACTCAGCCGATGGACGTTACGTTTATTCTTATTTTACGAGGTAGTGCCATACTTTACGGTAAAATACTTTGTGCAATCTACTCAGCCGATGGGAGTTACGTTTACTCTTTTTTTTACGATATAGAGCCATACTTTACGGTAAAGTACTTTGTGCAATCTACTCAGCCGATGGGCGTTACGTTTACTCTTTTTTTTACGATATAGAGCCATACTTTACGGTAAAGTACTTTGTGCAATCTCCTCAGCCGATGGGCGTTACGTTTACCCTTTTTTTTACGATATAGAGCCATACTTTACAGTAAAGTACTTTGTGCAATCTACTCAGCCGATGGGCGTAACGTTTACTCTTTTTTTTTACGATATAGAGCCATACTTTACGGTAAAGTACTTTGTGCAATCTACTAAGCCGATGGGCGTTACGTTTACTCTTATTTTACGAGGTAGTGCCATACTTTACGGTAAAATACTTTGTGCAATCTACTCAGCCGATGGGCGTTACGTTTACTCTTATTTTACGAGGTAGTGCTATACTTTACGGTAAAGTACTTTGTGCAATCTACTCAGCCGATGGGCGTTACGTTTACTCTTATTTTACGAGGTAGTGCCATACTTTACGGTAAAGTACTTTGTGCAATCTACTCAGCCGATGGACGTTACGTTTACTCTTATTTTACGAGGTAGTGCCATACTTTACGGTAAAATACTTTGTGCAATCTACTCAGCCGATGGGCGTTACGTTTACTCTTATTTTACGAGGTAGTGCCATACTTTACGGTAAAATACTTTGTGCAATCTACTCAGCCGATGGGCGTTACGTTTACTCTTATTTTACGAGGTAGTGCCATACTTTACGGTATAGTACTTTGTGCAATCTACTCAGCCGATGGGCGTTACGTTTACTCTTATTTTACGAGGTAGTGCCATACTTTACGGTAAAATACTTTGTGCAATCTACTCAGCCGATGGGCGTTACGTTTACTCTTTTTTTTACGATATAGAGCCATACTTTACGGTAAAGTACTTTGTGCAATCTACTCAGCCGATGGGCGTTACGTTTACTCTTATTTTACGAGGTAGTGCCATACTTTACGGTAAAGTACTTTGTGCAATCTACTCAGCCGATGGGCGTTACGTTTACTCTTATTTTACGAGGTAGTGCCATACTTTACGGTAAAATACTTTGTGCAATCTACTCAGCCGATGGGCGTTACGTTTACTCTTTTTTTTACAATATAGAGCCATACTTTACGGTAAAGTACTTTGTGCAATCTACTCAGCCGATGGGCGTTACGTTTACTCTTATTTTACGAGGTAGTGCCATACTTTACGGTAAACTACTTTGTGCAATCTACTCAGCCGATGGACGTTACGTTTACTCTTATTTTACGAGGTAGTGCCATACTTTACGGTAAAATACTTTGTGCAATCTACTCAGCCGATGGGCGTTACGTTTACTCTTATTTTACGAGGTAGTGCCATACTTTACGGTAAAATACTTTGTTTAATCTACTCAGCCGATGGGCGTTACGTTTACTCTTTTTTTTTACGATATAGAGCCATACTTTACGGTAAAGTACTTTGTGCAATCTACTCAGCCGATGGGCGTTACGTTTACTCTTATTTTACGAGGTAGTGCCATACTTTACGGTAAAGTACTTTGTGCAATCTACTCAGCCGATGGGCGTTACGTTTACTCTTTTTTTTTACGATATAGAGCCATACTTTACGGTAAAGTACTTTGTGCAATCTACTCAGCCGATGGGCGTTACGTTTACTCTTTTTTTTACGATATAGAGCCATACTTTACGGTAAAGGACTTTGTGCAATCTACTCAGCCGATGGGCGTTACGTTTACTCTTTTTTTTTACGATATAGAGCCATACTTTACGGTAAAGTACTTTGTGCAATCTACTCAGCCGATGGGCGTTACGTTTACTCTTTTTTTTACGATATAGAGCCATACTATACTTTACGGTAAACTACTTTTTTTTACGATATAGAGCCATACTATACTTTACGGTAAAGTACTTTGTGCAATCTACTCAGCCGATGGGCGTTACGTTTACTCTTTTTTTTTACGATATAGAGCCATACTTTACGGTAAAGTACTTTGTGCAATCTACTCAGCCGATGGGCGTTACGTTTACTCTTTTTTTTTACGATATAGAGCCATACTTTACGGTAAAGTACTTTGTGCAATCTACTCAGCCGATGGGCGTTACGTTTACTCTTATTTTACGAGGTAGTGCCATACTTTACGGTAAAATACTTTGTGCAATCTACTCAGCCGATGGGCGTTACGTTTACTCTTTTTTTTTACAATATAGAGCCATACTTTACGGTAAAGTACTTTGTGCAATCTACTCAGCCGATGGGCGTTACGTTTACTCTTATTTTACGAGGTAGTGCCATACTTTACGGTAAAGTAATTTGTGCAATCTACTCAGCCGATGGACGTTACGTTTACTCTTATTTTACGAGGTAGTGCCATACTTTACGGTAAAGTACTTTGTGCAATCTACTCAGCCGATGGACGTTACGTTTACTCTTATTTTACGAGGTAGTGCCATACTTTACGGTAAAATACTTTGTGCAATCTACTCAGCCGATGGGCGTTACGTTTACTCTTATTTTACGAGGTAGTGCCATACTTTACGGTAAAGTACTTTGTGCAATCTACTCAGCCGATGGGCGTTACGTTTACTCTTATTTTACGAGGTAGTGCCATACTTTACGGTAAAGTACTTTGTGCAATCTACTCAGCCGATGGGCGTTACGTTTACTCTTATTTTACGAGGTAGTGCCATACTTTACGGTAAAATACTTTGTGCAATCTACTCAGCCGATGGGCGTTACGTTTACTCTTTTTTTTACAATATAGAGCCATACTTTACGGTAAAGTACTTTGTGCAATCTACTCAGCCGATGGGCGTTACGTTTACTCTTATTTTACGAGGTAGTGCCATACTTTACGGTAAACTACTTTGTGCAATCTACTCAGCCGATGGACGTTACGTTTACTCTTATTTTACGAGGTAGTGCCATACTTTACGGTAAAATACTTTGTGCAATCTACTCAGCCGATGGGCGTTACGTTTACTCTTATTTTACGAGGTAGTGCCATACTTTACGGTAAAATACTTTGTTTAATCTACTCAGCCGATGGGCGTTACGTTTACTCTTTTTTTTTACGATATAGAGCCATACTTTACGGTAAAGTACTTTGTGCAATCTACTCAGCCGATGGGCGTTACGTTTACTCTTATTTTACGAGGTAGTGCCATACTTTACGGTAAAGTACTTTGTGCAATCTACTCAGCCGATGGGCGTTACGTTTACTCTTTTTTTTTACGATATAGAGCCATACTTTACGGTAAAGTACTTTGTGCAATCTACTCAGCCGATGGGCGTTACGTTTACTCTTTTTTTTACGATATAGAGCCATACTTTACGGTAAAGGACTTTGTGCAATCTACTCAGCCGATGGGCGTTACGTTTACTCTTATTTTACGAGGTAGTGCCATACTTTACGGTAAAGTACTTTGTGCAATCTACTCAGCCGATGGGCGTTACGTTTACTCTTTTTTTTTACGATATAGAGCCATACTTTACGGTAAAGTACTTTGTGCAATCTACTCAGCCGATGGGCGTTACGTTTACTCTTATTTTACAAGGTAGTGCCATACTTTACGGTTAAGTACTTTGTGCAATCTACTCAGCCGATGGGCGTTACGTTTACTCTTTTTTTTACGATATAGAGCCATACTTTACGGTAAAGTACTTTGTGCAATCTACTCAGCCGATGGGCGTTACGTTTACTCTTATTTTACGAGGTAGTGCCATACTTTACGGTAAAGTACTTTGTGCAATCTACTCAGCCGATGGACGTTACGTTTACTCTTATTTTACGAGGTAGTGCCATACTTTACGGTAAAATACTTTGTGCAATCTACTCAGCCGATGGGCGTTACGTTTACTCTTATTTTACGAGGTAGTGCCATACTTTACGGTAAAATACTTTGTGCAATCTACTCAGCCGATGGGCGTTACGTTTACTCTTATTTTACGAGGTAGTGCCATACTTTACGGTAAAATACTTTGTGCAATCTACTCAGCCGATGGGCGTTACGTTTACTCTTATTTTACGAGGTAGTGCCATACTTTACGGTAAAGTACTTTGTGCAATTTACTCAGCCGATGGGCGTTACGTTTACTCTTTTTTTTTACGATATAGAGCCATACTTTACGGTAAAGTACTTTGTGCAATCTACTCAGCCGATGGGCGTTACGTTTACTCTTATTTTACGAGGTAGTGCCATACTTTACGGTAAAATACTTTGTGCAATCTACTCAGCCGATGGGCGTTACGTTTACTCTTATTTTACGAGGTAGTGCCATACTTTTCGGTAAAGTACTTTGTGCAATCTACTCAGCCGATGGGCGTTACGTTTACTCTTATTTTACGAGGTAATGCCATACTTTACGGTAAAGTACTTTGTGCAATCTACTCAGCCGATGGGCGTTACGTTTACTCTTATTTTACGAGGTAGTGCCATACTTTACGGTAAAGTACTTTGTGCAATCTACTCAGCCGATGGGCGTTACGTTTACTCTTTTTTTTACGATATAGAGCCATACTTTACGGTAAAGTACTTTGTGCAATCTACTCAGCCGATGGGCGTTACGTTTACTCTTTTTTTTACGATATAGAGCCATACTTTACGGTAAAGTACTTTGTGCAATCTACTCAGCCGATGGGCGTTACGTTTACCCTTTTTTTTTACGATATAGAGCCATACTTTACGGTAAAGTACTTTGTGCAATCTACTCAGCCGATGGGCGTAACGTTTACTCTTTTTTTTTACGATATAGAGCCATACTTTACGGTAAAGTACTTTGTGCAATCTACTCAGCCGATGGGCGTTACGTTTACTCTTATTTTACGAGGTAGTGCCATTCTTTACGGTAAAGTACTTTGTGCAATCTACTCAGCCGATGGACGTTACGTTTACTCTATTTTTTTACGAGGTAGAGCCATACTTTACGGTAAAGTACTTTGTGCAATCTACTCTGCCGATGGGCGTTACGGTCACTCTTTTTTAAACGAGATAGAGCCATACTTTACGGTAAAGTACTTTGTGCAATCTACTCTGCCGATGGGCGTTACGGTCACTCTTTTTTATACGAGATAGAGCCATACTTTACGGTAAAGTACTTTATGCAATCTACTCAGCCGATGGGCGTTAGGGTCACTCTTTTTTTTACGAGATAGAGCCATACTTTACGGTAAAGTACTTTGTGCAATTTACTCTGCCGATGGGCGTTACGTTTACTCTTTTTTACGAGTTAGTGCCATACTTTACGGTAAAGTACTTTGTGCAATCTACTCAGCCGATGGGCGTTACGTTTACTCTTTTTTTACGAGATAGAGCCATACTTTACGGTAAAGTACTTTGTGCAATCTACTCAGCCGATGGGCGTTACAGTCACTCTTTTTTACGAGGTAGTGCCATACTTTACAATAAAGTTCTTTGTGCAATCTACTCTGCCTATGGGCGGTACGTTTACTTTTTTTTACGAGGTAGTACCATACTTTACGGTAAAGTACATTGTGCAATCTATTCAGCCGATGGGCGTTACGGTCACTCTCTTTTTTACGAAGTAGTGCCATTCTTTACGGTAAAGTACTTTGTGCAATCTACTCAGCCGATGGGCGTCACGGTCACTCTTTTTTTTTACGAGATAGAGCCATACGTTACTGTAAAGTACTTTGTGCAATCTAGTTAGCCGATGGACGTTACGTTTACTCTATTTTTTTACGAGGTAGAGCCATACTTTACGGTAAAGTACTTTGTGCAATCTACTCTGCCGATGGGCGTTACGGTCACTCTTTTTTATACGAGATAGAGCCATACTTTACGGAAAAGTACTTTATGCAATCTACTCAGCCGATGGGCGTTACGGTCACTCTTTTTTTTTACGAGATAGAGCCATACTTTACGGTAAAGTACTTTGTGCAATTTACTCTGCCGATGGGCGTTACGTTTACTCTTTTTTACGAGTTAGTGCCATACTTTACGGTAAAGTACTTTGTGCAATCTACTCAGCCGATGGGCGTTACGTTTACTCTTTTTTTACGAGATAGAGCCATACTTTACGGTAAAGTACTTTGTGCAATCTACTCAGCCGATGGGCGTTACGTTTACTCTTTTTTTTTACGATATAGAGCCATACTTTACGGTAAAGTACTTTGTGCAATCTACTCAGCCGATGGGCGTTACGTTTACTCGTTTTTTACGATATAGAGCCATACTTTACGGTAAAGTACTTTGTGCAATCTACTCAGCCGATGGGCGTTACGTTTACTCTTATTTTACAAGGTAGTGCCATACTTTACGGTTAAGTACTTTGTGCAATCTACTCAGCCGATGGGCGTTACGTTTACTCTTTTTTTTACGATATAGAGCCATACTTTACGGTAAAGTACTTTGTGCAATCTACTCAGCCGATGGGCGTTACGTTTACTCTTATTTTACGAGGTAGTGCCATACTTTACGGTAAAGTACTTTGTGCAATCTACTCAGCCGATGGGAGTTACGTTTACTCTTTTTTTTACGATATAGAGCCATACTTTACGGTAAAGTACTTTGTGCAATCTACTCAGCCGATGGGCGTTACGTTTACTCTTTTTTTTACGATATAGAGCCATACTTTACGGTAAAGTACTTTGTGCAATCTACTCAGCCGATGGGCGTTACGTTTACCCTTTTTTTTTTACGATATAGAGCCATACTTTACGGTAAAGTACTTTGTGCAATCTACTCAGCCGATGGGCGTAACGTTTACTCTTTTTTTTTACGATATAGAGCCATACTTTACGGTAAAGTACTTTGTGCAATCTACTCAGCCGATGGGCGTTACGTTTACTCTTATTTTACGAGGTAGTGCCATACATTACGGTAAAGTACTTTGTGCAATCTACTCAGCCGATGGACGTTACGTTTACTCTATTTTTTTACGAGGTAGAGCCATACTTTACGGTAAAGTACTTTGTGCAATCTACTCTGCCGATGGGCGTTACGGTCACTCTTTTTTATACGAGATAGAGCCATACTTTACGGTAAAGTACTTTGTGCAATCTACTCTGCCGATGGGCGTTACGGTCACTCTTTTTTATACGAGATAGAGCCATACTTTACGGTAAAGTACTTTATGCAATCTACTCAGCCGATGGGCGTTAGGGTCACTCTTTTTTTTACGAGATAGAGCCATACTTTACGGTAAAGTACTTTGTGCAATTTACTCTGCCGATGGGCGTTACGTTTACTCTTTTTTACGAGTTAGTGCCATACTTTACGGTAAAGTACTTTGTGCAATCTACTCAGCCGATGGGCGTTACGTTTACTCTTTTTTTACGAGATAGAGCCATACTTTACGGTAAAGTACTTTGTGCAATCTACTCAGCCGATGGGCGTTACAGTCACTCTTTTTTACGAGGTAGTGCCATACTTTACGATAAAGTTCTTTGTGCAATCTACTCTGCCTATGGGCGGTACGTTTACTTTTTTTTACGAGGTAGTACCATACTTTACGGTAAAGTACATTGTGCAATCTACTCAGCCGATGGGCGTTACGGTCACTCTCTTTTTTACGAAGTAGTGCCATTCTTTACGGTAAAGTACTTTGTGCAATCTACTCAGCCGATGGGCGTCACGGTCACTCTTTTTTTTTACGAGATAGAGCCATACGTTACTGTAAAGTACTTTGTGCAATCTAGTTAGCCGATGGACGTTACGTTTACTCTATTTTTTTACGAGGTAGAGCCATACTTTACGGTAAAGTACTTTGTGCAATCTACTCTGCCGATGGGCGTTACGGTCACTCTTTTTTATACGAGATAGAGCCATACTTTACGGAAAAGTACTTTATGCAATCTACTCAGCCGATGGGCGTTACGGTCACTCTTTTTTTTTACGAGATAGAGCCATACTTTACGGTAAAGTACTTTGTGCAATTTACTCTGCCGATGGGCGTTACGTTTACTCTTTTTTACGAGTTAGTGCCATACTTTACGGTAAAGTACTTTGTGCAATCTACTCAGCCGATGGGCGTTACGTTTACTCTTTTTTTACGAGATAGAGCCATACTTTACGGTAAAGTACTTTGTGCAATCTACTCAGCCGATGGGCGTTACGTTTACTCTTATTTTACGAGGTAGTACCATACTTTACGGTAAAGTACATTGTGCAATCTATTCAGCCGATGGGCGTTACGGTCACTCTCTTTTTTACGAAGTAGTGCCATTCTTTACGGTAAAGTACTTTGTGCAATCTACTCAGCCGATGGGCGTCACGGTCACTCTTTTTTTTTACGAGATAGAGCCATACGTTACTGTAAAGTACTTTGTGCAATCTAGTTAGCCGATGGACGTTACGTTTACTCTATTTTTTTACGAGGTAGAGCCATACTTTACGGTAAAGTACTTTGTGCAATCTACTCTGCCGATGGGCGTTACGGTCACTCTTTTTTATACGAGATAGAGCCATACTTTACGGAAAAGTACTTTATGCAATCTACTCAGCCGATGGGCGTTACGGTCACTCTTTTTTTTTACGAGATAGAGCCATACTTTACGGTAAAGTACTTTGTGCAATTTACTCTGCCGATGGGCGTTACGTTTACTCTTTTTTACGAGTTAGTGCCATACTTTACGGTAAAGTACTTTGTGCAATCTACTCAGCCGATGGGCGTTACGTTTACTCTTTTTTTACGAGATAGAGCCATACTTTACGGTAAAGTACTTTGTGCAATCTACTCAGCCGATGGGCGTTACGTTTACTCTTTTTTTTTACGATATAGAGCCATACTTTACGGTAAAGTACTTTGTGCAATCTACTCAGCCGATGGGCGTTACGTTTACTCTTTTTTTACGATATAGAGCCATACTTTACGGTAAAGTACTTTGTGCAATCTACTCAGCCGATGGGCGTTACGTTTACTCTTATTTTACAAGGTAGTGCCATACTTTACGGTTAAGTAATTTGTGCAATCTACTCAGCCGATGGGCGTTACGTTTACTCTTTTTTTTACGATATAGAGCCATACTTTACGGTAAAGTACTTTGTGCAATCTACTCAGCCGATGGGCGTTACGTTTACTCTTATTTTACGAGGTAGTGCCATACTTTACGGTAAAATACTTTGTGCAATCTACTCAGCCGATGGGCGTTACGTTTACTCTTATTTTACGAGGTAGTGCCATACTTTACGGTAAAGTACTTTGTGCAATCTACTCAGCCGATGGGCGTTACGTTTACTCTTATTTTACGAGGTAGTGCCATACTTTACGGTAAAGTACTTTGTGCAATCTACTCAGCCGATGGGCGTTACGTTTACTCTTTTTTTTACGATATAGAGCCATACTTTACGGTAAAGTACTTTGTGCAATCTACTCAGCCGATGGGCGTTACGTTTACTCTTTTTTTTTTACGATATAGAGCCATACTTTACGGTAAAGTACTTTGTGCAATCTACTCAGCCGATAGGCGTTACGTTTACTCTTTTTTTTACGATATAGAGCCATACTATACTTTACGGTAAAGTACTTTGTGCAATCTACTCAGCCGATGGGCGTTACGTTTACTCTTTTTTTTTACGATATAGAGCCATACTTTACGGTAAAATACTTTGTGCAATCTACTCAGCCGATGGGCGTTACGTTTACTCTTATTTTACGAGGTAGTGCCATACTTTACGGTAAAGTACTTTGTGCAATCTACTCAGCCGATGGGCGTTACGTTTACTCTTATTTTACGAGGTAGTGCCATACTTTACGGTAAAGTAATTTGTGCAATCTACTCAGCCGATGGGAGTTACGTTTACTCTTTTTTTTACGATATAGAGCCATACTTTACGGTAAAGTACTTTGTGCAATCTACTCAGCCGATGGGCGTTACGTTTACTCTTTTTTTTACGATATAGAGCCATACTTTACGGTAAAGTACTTTGTGCAATCTACTCAGCCGATGGGCGTTACGTTTACCCTTTTTTTTTTACGATATAGAGCCATACTTTACGGTAAAGTACTTTGTGCAATCTACTCAGCCGATGGGCGTAACGTTTACTCTTTTTTTTTACGATATAGAGCCATACTTTACGGTAAAGTACTTTGTGCAATCTACTCAGCCGATGGGCGTTACGTTTACTCTTATTTTACGAGGTAAAGCCATACTTTACGGTAAAGTACTTTGTGCAATCTACTCAGCCGATGGACGTTACGTTTACTCTATTTTTTTACGAGGTAGAGCCATACTTTACGGTAAAGTACTTTGTGCAATCTACTCTGCCGATGGGCGTTACGGTCACTCTTTTTTATACGAGATAGAGCCATACTTTACGGTAAAGTACTTTATGCAATCTACTCAGCCGATGGGCGTTAGGGTCACTCTTTTTTTTTACGAGATAGAGCCATACTTTACGGTAAAGTACTTTGTGCAATTTACTCTGCCGATGGGCGTTACGTTTACTCTTTTTTACGAGTTAGTGCCATACTTTACGGTAAAGTACTTTGTGCAATCTACTCAGCCGATGGGCGTTACGTTTACTCTTTTTTTACGAGATAGAGCCATACTTTACGGTAAAGTACTTTGTGCAATCTACTCAGCCGATGGGCGTTACGGTCACTCTTTTTTACGAGGTAGTGCCATACTTTACGATAAAGTTCTTTGTGCAATCTACTCTGCCTATGGGCGGTACGTTTACTTTTTTTTTACGAGGTAGTACCATACTTTACGGTAAAGTACATTGTGCAATCTATTCAGCCGATGGGCGTTACGGTCACTCTTTTTTTTACGAAGTAGTGCCATTCTTTACGGTAAAGTACTTTGTGCAATCTACTCAGCCGATGGGCGTCACGGTCACTCTTTTTTTTACGATATAGAACCATACTTTACGGTAAAGTACTTTGTGCAATCTACTCAGCCGATGGGCGTTACGTTTACTCTTATTTTACGAGGTAGTGCCATACTTTACGGTAAAGTACTTTGTGCAATCTACTCAGCCGATGGGCGTTACGTTTACTCTTATTTTACGAGGTAGTGCCATACTTTACGGTAAAATACTTTGTGCAATCTACTCAGCCGATGGGCGTTACGTTTACACTTTTTTTTACAATATAGAGCCATACTTTACGGTAAAGTACTTTGTGCAATCTACTCAGCCGATGGGCGTTACGTTTACTCTTATTTTACGAGGTAGTGCCATACTTTACGGTAAAGTACTTTGTGCAATCTACTCAGCCGATGGACGTTACGTTTACTCTTATTTTACGAGGTAGTGCCATACTTTACGGTAAAATACTTTGTGCAATCTACTCAGCCGATGGGCGTTACGTTTACTCTTATTTTACGAGGTAGTGCCATACTTTACGGTAAAATACTTTGTGTAATCTACTCAGCCGATGGGCGTTACGTTTACTCTTTTTTTTTACGATATAGAGCCATACTTTACGGTAAAGTACTTTGTGCAATCTACTCAGCCGATGGGCGTTACGTTTACTCTTATTTTACGAGGTAGTGCCATACTTTACGGTAAAGTACTTTGTGCAATCTACTCAGCCGATGGGCGTTACGTTTACTCTTTTTTTTACGATATAGAGCCATACTTTACGGTAAAGTACTTTGTGCAATCTACTCAGCCGATGGGCGTTACGTTTACTCTTTTTTTTACGATATAGAGCCATACTTTACGGTAAAGTACTTTGTGCAATCTACTCAGCCGATGGGCGTTACGTTTACTCTTATTTTACGAGGTAGTGCCATACTTTACGGTAAAGTACTTTGTGCAATCTACTCAGCCGATGGGCGTTACGTTTACTCTTATTTTACGAGGTAGTGCCATACTTTACAGTAAAGTACTTTGTGCAATCTACTTAGCCGATGGGCGTTACGTTTACTCTTATTTTACGAGGTAGTGCCATACTTTACGGTAAAGTACTTTGTGCAATCTACTCAGCCGATGGACGTTACGTTTACTCTTATTTTACGAGGTAGTGCCATACTTTACGGTAAAATACTTTGTGCAATCTACTCAGCCGATGGGAGTTACGTTTACTCTTTTTTTTACGATATAGAGCCATACTTTACGGTAAAGTACTTTGTGCAATCTACTCAGCCGATGGGCGTTACGTTTACTCTTTTTTTTACGATATAGAGCCATACTTTACGGTAAAGTACTTTGTGCAATCTACTCAGCCGATGGGCGTTACGTTTACCCTTTTTTTTTACGATATAGAGCCATACTTTACGGTAAAGTACTTTGTGCAATCTACTCAGCCGATGGGCGTAACGTTTACTCTTTTTTTTTACGATATAGAGCCATACTTTACGGTAAAGTACTTTGTGCAATCTACTAAGCCGATGGGCGTTACGTTTACTCTTATTTTACGAGGTAGTGCCATACTTTACGGTAAAATACTTTGTGCAATCTACTCAGCCGATGGGCGTTACGTTTACTCTTATTTTACGAGGTAGTGCTATACTTTACGGTAAAGTACTTTGTGCAATCTACTCAGCCGATGGGCGTTACGTTTACTCTTATTTTACGAGGTAGTGCCATACTTTACGGTAAAGTACTTTGTGCAATCTACTCAGCCGATGGACGTTACGTTTACTCTTATTTTACGAGGTAGTGCCATACTTTACGGTAAAATACTTTGTGCAATCTACTCAGCCGATGGGCGTTACGTTTACTCTTATTTTACGAGGTAGTGCCATACTTTACGGTAAAATACTTTGTGCAATCTACTCAGCCGATGGGCGTTACGTTTACTCTTATTTTACGAGGTAGTGCCATACTTTACGGTATAGTACTTTGTGCAATCTACTCAGCCGATGGGCGTTACGTTTACTCTTATTTTACGAGGTAGTGCCATACTTTACGGTAAAATACTTTGTGCAATCTACTCAGCCGATGGGCGTTACGTTTACTCTTTTTTTTACGATATAGAGCCATACTTTACGGTAAAGTACTTTGTGCAATCTACTCAGCCGATGGGCGTTACGTTTACTCTTATTTTACGAGGTAGTGCCATACTTTACGGTAAAGTACTTTGTGCAATCTACTCAGCCGATGGGCGTTACGTTTACTCTTATTTTACGAGGTAGTGCCATACTTTACGGTAAATACTTTGTGCAATCTACTCAGCCGATGGGCGTTACGTTTACTCTTTTTTTTACAATATAGAGCCATACTTTACGGTAAAGTACTTTGTGCAATCTACTCAGCCGATGGGCGTTACGTTTACTCTTATTTTACGAGGTAGTGCCATACTTTACGGTAAACTACTTTGTGCTATCTACTCAGCCGATGGACGTTACGTTTACTCTTATTTTACGAGGTAGTGCCATACTTTACGGTAAAATACTTTGTGCAATCTACTCAGCCGATGGGCGTTACGTTTACTCTTATTTTACGAGGTAGTGCCATACTTTACGGTAAAATACTTTGTTTAATCTACTCAGCCGATGGGCGTTACGTTTACTCTTTTTTTTTACGATATAGAGCCATACTTTACGGTAAAGTACTTTGTGCAATCTACTCAGCCGATGGGCGTTACGTTTACTCTTTTTTTTACGATATAGAGCCATACTTTACGGTAAAGGACTTTGTGCAATCTACTCAGCCGATGGGCGTTACGTTTACTCTTATTTTACGAGGTAGTGCCATACTTTACGGTAAAGTACTTTGTGCAATCTACTCAGCCGATGGGCGTTACGTTTACTCTTTTTTTTTACGATATAGAGCCATACTTTACGGTAAAGTACTTTGTGCAATCTACTCAGCCGATGGGCGTTACGTTTACTCTTATTTTACAAGGTAGTGCCATACTTTACGGTTAAGTACTTTGTGCAATCTACTCAGCCGATGGGCGTTACGTTTACTCTTTTTTTTACGATATAGAGCCATACTTTACGGTAAAGTACTTTGTGCAATCTACTCAGCCGATGGGCGTTACGTTTACTCTTATTTTACGAGGTAGTGCCATACTTTAGGGTAAAGTACTTTGTGCAATCTACTCAGCCGATGGACGTTACGTTTACTCTTATTTTACGAGGTAGTGCCATACTTTACGGTAAAATACTTTGTGCAATCTACTCAGCCGATGGGCGTTACGTTTACTCTTATTTTACGAGGTAGTGCCATACTTTACGGTAAAATACTTTGTGCAATCTACTCAGCCGATGGGCGTTACGTTTACTCTTATTTTACGAGGTAGTGCCATACTTTACGGTAAAATACTTTGTGCAATCTACTCAGCCGATGGGCGTTACGTTTACTCTTATTTTACGAGGTAGTGCCATACTTTACGGTAAAGTACTTTGTGCAATCTACTCAGCCGATGGGCGTTACGTTTACTCTTTTTTTTTACGATATAGAGCCATACTTTACGGTAAAGTACTTTGTGCAATCTACTCAGCCGATGGGCGTTACGTTTACTCTTATTTTACGAGGTAGTGCCATACTTTACGGTAAAATACTTTGTGCAATCTACTCAGCCGATGGGCGTTACGTTTACTCTTATTTTACGAGGTAGTGCCATACTTTTCGGTAAATTACTTTGTGCAATCTACTCAGCCGATGGGCGTTACGTTTACTCTTATTTTACGAGGTAATGCCATACTTTACGGTAAAGTACTTTGTGCAATCTACTCAGCCGATGGGCGTTACGTTTACTCTTATTTTACGAGGTAGTGCCATACTTTACGGTAAAGTACTTTGTGCAATCTACTCAGCCGATGGGCGTTACGTTTACTCTTTTTTTTACGATATAGAGCCATACTTTACGGTAAAGTACTTTGTGCAATCTACTCAGCCGATGGGCGTTACGTTTACTCTTATTTTACGAGGTAGTGCCATACTTTACGGTAAAGTACTTTGTGCAATCTACTCAGCCGATGGGAGTTACGTTTACTCTTTTTTTTACGATATAGAGCCATACTTTACGGTAAAGTACTTTGTGCAATCTACTCAGCCGATGGGCGTTACGTTTACTCTTTTTTTTACGATATAGAGCCATACTTTACGGTAAAGTACTTTGTGCAATCTACTCAGCCGATTGGCGTTACGTTTACCCTTTTTTTTTACGATATAGAGCCATACTTTACGGTAAAGTACTTTGTGCAATCTACTCAGCCGATGGGCGTAACGTTTACTCTTTTTTTTTACGATATAGAGCCATACTTTACGGTAAAGTACTTTGTGCAATCTACTCAGCCGATGGGCGTTACGTTTACTCTTATTTTACGAGGTAAAGCCATACTTTACGGTAAAGTACTTTGTGCAATCTACTCAGCCGATGGACGTTACGTTTACTCTATTTTTTTACGAGGTAGAGCCATACTTTACGGTAAAGTACTTTGTGCAATCTACTCTGCCGATGGGCGTTACGGTCACTCTTTTTTATACGAGATAGAGCCATACTTTACGGTAAAGTACTTTATGCAATCTACTCAGCCGATGGGCGTTAGGGTCACTCTTTTTTTTTAAGAGATAGAGCCATACTTTACGGTAAAGTACTTTGTGCAATTTACTCTGCCGATGGGCGTTACGTTTACTCTTTTTTACGAGTTAGTGCCATACTTTACGGTAAAGTACTTTGTGCAATCTACTCAGCCGATGGGCGTTACGTTTACTCTTTTTTTACGAGATAGAGCCATACTTTACGGTAAAGTACTTTGTGCAATCTACTCAGCCGATGGGCGTTACGGTCACTCTTTTTTACGAGGTAGTGCCATACTTAACGATAAAGTTCTTTGTGCAATCTACTCTGCCTATGGGCGGTACGTTTACTTTTTTTTTACGAGGTAGTACCATACTTTACGGTAAAGTACATTGTGCAATCTATTCAGCCGATGGGCGTTACGGTCACTCTTTTTTTTACGAAGTAGTGCCATTCTTTACGGTAAAGTACTTTGTGCAATCTACTCAGCCGATGGGCGTCACGGTCACTCTTTTTTTTACGATATAGAACCATACTTTACGGTAAAGTACTTTGTGCAATCTACTCAGCCGATGGGCGTTACGTTTACTCTTATTTTACGAGGTAGTGCCATACTTTACGGTAAAGTACTTTGTGCAATCTACTCAGCCGATGGGCGTTACGTTTACTCTTATTTTACGAGGTAGTGCCATACTTTACGGTAAAATACTTTGTGCAATCTACTCAGCCGATGGGCGTTACGTTTACACTTTTTTTTACAATATAGAGCCATACTTTACGGTAAAGTACTTTGTGCAATCTACTCAGCCGATGGGCGTTACGTTTACTCTTATTTTACGAGGTAGTGCCATACTTTACGGTAAAGTACTTTGTGCAATCTACTCAGCCGATGGACGTTACGTTTACTCTTATTTTACGAGGTAGTGCCATACTTTACGGTAAAATACTTTGTGCAATCTACTCAGCCGATGGGCGTTACGTTTACTCTTATTTTACGAGGTAGTGCCATACTTTACGGTAAAATACTTTGTGTAATCTACTCAGCCGATGGGCGTTACGTTTACTCTTTTTTTTTTACGATATAGAGCCATACTTTACGGTAAAGTACTTTGTGCAATCTACTCAGCCGATGGGCGTTACGTTTACTCTTATTTTACGAGGTAGTGCCATACTTTACGGTAAAGTACTTTGTGCAATCTACTCAGCCGATGGGCGTTACGTTTACTCTTTTTTTTACGATATAGAGCCATACTTTACGGTAAAGTACTTTGTGCAATCTACTCAGCCGATGGGCGTTACGTTTACTCTTTTTTTTACGATATAGAGCCATACTTTACGGTAAAGTACTTTGTGCAATCTACTCAGCCGATGGGCGTTACGTTTACTCTTATTTTACGAGGTAGTGCCATACTTTACGGTAAAGTACTTTGTGCAATCTACTCAGCCGATGGGCGTTACGTTTACTCTTATTTTACGAGGTAGTGCCATACTTTACAGTAAAGTACTTTGTGCAATCTACTTAGCCGATGGGCGTTACGTTTACTCTTATTTTACGAGGTAGTGCTATACTTTACGGTAAAGTACTTTGTGCAATCTACTCAGCCGATGGACGTTACGTTTACTCTTATTTTACGAGGTAGTGCCATACTTTACGGTAAAATACTTTGTGCAATCTACTCAGCCGATGGGAGTTACGTTTACTCTTTTTTTTACGATATAGAGCCATACTTTACGGTAAAGTACTTTGTGCAATCTACTCAGCCGATGGGCGTTACGTTTACTCTTTTTTTTACGATATAGAGCCATACTTTACGGTAAAGTACTTTGTGCAATCTACTCAGCCGATGGGCGTTACGTTTACCCTTTTTTTTTACGATATAGAGCCATACTTTACGGTAAAGTACTTTGTGCAATCTACTCAGCCGATGGGCGTAACGTTTACTCTTTTTTTTTACGATATAGAGCCATACTTTACGGTAAAGTACTTTGTGCAATCTACTTAGCCGATGGGCGTTACGTTTACTCTTATTTTACGAGGTAGTGCCATACTTTACGGTAAAATACTTTGTGCAATCTACTCAGCCGATGGGCGTTACGTTTACTCTTATTTTACGAGGTAGTTCTATACTTTACGGTAAAGTACTTTGTGCAATCTACTCAGCCGATGGGCGTTACGTTTACTCTTATTTTACGAGGTAGTGCCATACTTTACGGTAAAGTACTTTGTGCAATCTACTCAGCCGATGGACGTTACGTTTACTCTTATTTTACGAGGTAGTGCCATACTTTACGGTAAAATACTTTGTGCAATCTACTCAGCCGATGGGCGTTACGTTTACTCTTATTTTACGAGGTAGTGCCATACTTTACGGTAAAATACTTTGTGCAATCTACTCAGCCGATGGGCGTTACGTTTACTCTTATTTTACGAGGTAGTGCCATACTTTACGGTAAAATACTTTGTGCAATCTACTCAGCCGATGGGCGTTACGTTTACTCTTTTTTTACGATATAGAGCCATACTTTACGGTAAAGTACTTTGTGCAATCTACTCAGCCGATGGGCGTTACGTTTACTCTTATTTTACGAGGTAGTGCCATACTTTACGGTAAAGTACTTTGTGCAATCTACTCAGCCGATGGGCGTTACGTTTACTCTTATTTTACGAGGTAGTGCCATACTTTACGGTAAAATACTTTGTGCAATCTACTCAGCCGATGGGCGTTACGTTTACTCTTTTTTTTACAATATAGAGCCATACTTTACGGTAAAGTACTTTGTGCAATCTACTCAGCCGATGGGCGTTACGTTTACTCTTATTTTACGAGGTAGTGCCATACTTTACGGTAAAGTACTTTGTGCAATCTACTCAGCCGATGGGCGTTACGTTTACTCTTTTTTTTACGATATAGAGCCATACTTTACGGTAAAGTACTTTGTGCAATCTACTCAGCCGATGGGCGTTACGTTTACTCTTTTTTTTACGATATAGAGCCATACTTTACGGTAAAGTACTTTGTGCAATCTACTCAGCCGATGGGCGTTACGTTTACTCTTATTTTACGAGGTAGTGCCATACTTTACGGTAAAGTACTTTGTGCAATCTACTCAGCCGATGGGCGTTACGTTTACTCTTATTTTACGAGGTAGTGCCATACTTTACAGTAAAGTACTTTGTGCAATCTACTTAGCCGATGGGCGTTACGTTTACTCTTATTTTACGAGGTAGTGCCATACTTTACGGTAAAGTACTTTGTGCAATCTACTCAGCCGATGGACGTTACGTTTACTCTTATTTTACGAGGTAGTGCCATACTTTACGGTAAAATACTTTGTGCAATCTACTCAGCCGATGGGAGTTACGTTTACTCTTTTTTTTACGATATAGAGCCATACTTTACGGTAAAGTACTTTGTGCAATCTACTCAGCCGATGGGCGTTACGTTTACTCTTTTTTTTACGATATAGAGCCATACTTTACGGTAAAGTACTTTGTGCAATCTATTAAGCCGATGGGCGTTACGTTTACCCTTTTTTTTTACGATATAGAGCCATACTTTACGGTAAAGTACTTTGTGCAATCTACTCAGCCGATGGGCGTAACGTTTACTCTTTTTTTTACGATATAGAGCCATACTTTACGGTAAAGTACTTTGTGCAATCTACTTAGCCGATGGGCGTTACGTTTACTCTTATTTTACGAGGTAGTGCCATACTTTACGGTAAAATACTTTGTGCAATCTACTCAGCCGATGGGCGTTACGTTTACTCTTATTTTACGAGGTAGTTCTATACTTTACGGTAAAGTACTTTGTGCAATCTACTCAGCCGATGGGCGTTACGTTTACTCTTATTTTACGAGGTAGTGCCATACTTTACGGTAAAGTACTTTGTGCAATCTACTCAGCCGATGGACGTTACGTTTACTCTTATTTTACGAGGTAGTGCCATACTTTACGGTAAAATACTTTGTGCAATCTACTCAGCCGATGGGCGTTACGTTTACTCTTATTTTACGAGGTAGTGCCATACTTTACGGTAAAATACTTTGTGCAATCTACTCAGCCGATGGGCGTTACGTTTACTCTTATTTTACGAGGTAGTGCCATACTTTACGGTAAAATACTTTGTGCAATCTACTCAGCCGATGGGCGTTACGTTTACTCTTTTTTTACGATATAGAGCCATACTTTACGGTAAAGTACTTTGTGCAATCTACTCAGCCGATGGGCGTTACGTTTACTCTTATTTTACGAGGTAGTGCCATACTTTACGGTAAAGTACTTTGTGCAATCTACTCAGCCGATGGGCGTTACGTTTACTCTTATTTTACGAGGTAGTGCCATACTTTACGGTAAAATACTTTGTGCAATCTACTCAGCCGATGGGCGTTACGTTTACTCTTTTTTTTACAATATAGAGCCATACTTTACGGTAAAGTACTTTGTGCAATCTACTCAGCCGATGGGCGTTACGTTTACTCTTATTTTACGAGGTAGTGCCATACTTTACGGTAAACTACTTTGTGCAATCTACTCAGCCGATGGACGTTACGTTTACTCTTATTTTACGAGGTAGTGCCATACTTTACGGTAAAATACTTTGTGCAATCTACTCAGCCGATGGGCGTTACGTTTACTCTTATTTTACGAGGTAGTGCCATACTTTACGGTAAAATACTTTGTTTAATCTACTCAGCCGATGGGCGTTACGTTTACTCTTTTTTTTTACGATATAGAGCCATACTTTACGGTAAAGTACTTTGTGCAATCTACTCAGCCGATGGGCGTTACGTTTACTCTTATTTTACGAGGTAGTGCCATACTTTACGGTAAAGTACTTTGTGCAATCTACTCAGCCGATGGGCGTTACGTTTACTCTTTTTTTTTACGATATAGAGCCATACTTTACGGTAAAGTACTTTGTGCAATCTACTCAGCCGATGGGCGTTACGTTTACTCTTTTTTTTACGACATAGAGCCATACTTTACGGTAAAGGACTTTGTGCAATCTACTCAGCCGATGGGCGTTACGTTTACTCTTATTTTACGAGGTAGTGCCATACTTTACGGTAAAGTACTTTGTGCAATCTACTCAGCCGATGGGCGTTACGTTTACTCTTTTTTTTTACGATATAGAGCCATACTTTACGGTAAAGTACTTTGTGCAATCTACTCAGCCGATGGGCGTTACGTTTACTCTTATTTTACAAGGTAGTGCCATACTTTACGGTTAAGTACTTTGTGCAATCTACTCAGCCGATGGGCGTTACGTTTACTCTTTTTTTTACGATATAGAGCCATACTTTACGGTAAAGTACTTTGTGCAATCTACTCAGCCGATGGGCGTTACGTTTACTCTTATTTTACGAGGTAGTGCCATACTTTACGGTAAAGTACTTTGTGCAATCTACTCAGCCGATGGACGTTACGTTTACTCTTATTTTACGAGGTAGTGCCATACTTTACGGTAAAATACTTTGTGCAATCTACTCAGCCGATGGGCGTTACGTTTACTCTTATTTTACGAGGTAGTGCCATACTTTACGGTAAAATACTTTGTGCAATCTACTCAGCCGATGGGCGTTACGTTTACTCTTATTTTACGAGGTAGTGCCATACTTTACGGTAAAATACTTTGTGCAATCTACTCAGCCGATGGGCGTTACGTTTACTCTTATTTTACGAGGTAGTGCCATACTTTACGGTAAAGTACTTTGTGCAATCTACTCAGCCGATGGGCGTTACGTTTACTCTTTTTTTTTACGAGGTAGTGCCATACTTTACGGTAAAATACTTTGTGCAATCTACTCAGCCGATGGGAGTTACGTTTACTCTTTTTTTTACGATATAGAGCCATACTTTACGGTAAAGTACTTTGTGCAATCTACTCAGCCGATGGGCGTTACGTTTACTCTTTTTTTTACGATATAGAGCCATACTTTACGGTAAAGTACTTTGTGCAATCTACTCAGCCGATGGGCGTTACGTTTACCCTTTTTTTTTTACGATATAGAGCCATACTTTACAGTAAAGTACTTTGTGCAATCTACTCAGCCGATGGGCGTAACGTTTACTCTTTTTTTTTACGATATAGAGCCATACTTTACGGTAAAGTACTTTGTGCAATCTACTAAGCCGATGGGCGTTACGTTTACTCTTATTTTACGAGGTAGTGCCATACTTTACGGTAAAATACTTTGTGCAATCTACTCAGCCGATGGGCGTTACGTTTACTCTTATTTTACGAGGTAGTGCTATACTTTACGGTAAAGTACTTTGTGCAATCTACTCAGCCGATGGGCGTTACGTTTACTCTTATTTTACGAGGTAGTGCCATACTTTACGGTAAAGTACTTTGTGCAATCTACTCAGCCGATGGACGTTACGTTTACTCTTATTTTACGAGGTAGTGCCATACTTTACGGTAAAATACTTTGTGCAATCTACTCAGCCGATGGGCGTTACGTTTACTCTTATTTTACGAGGTAGTGCCATACTTTACGGTAAAGTACTTTGTGCAATCTACTCAGCCGATGGGCGTTACGTTTACTCTTATTTTACGAGGTAGTGCCATACTTTACGGTAAAGTACTTTGTGCAATCTACTCAGCCGATGGGCGTTACGTTTACTCTTATTTTACGAGGTAGTGCCATACTTTACGGTAAAATACTTTGTGCAATCTACTCAGCCGATGGGCGTTACGTTTACTCTTTTTTTTACAATATAGAGCCATACTTTACGGTAAAGTACTTTGTGCAATCTACTCAGCCGATGGGCGTTACGTTTACTCTTATTTTACGAGGTAGTGCCATACTTTACGGTAAAGTACTTTGTGCAATCTACTCAGCCGATGGACGTTACGTTTACTCTTATTTTACGAGGTAGTGCCATACTTTACGGTAAAATACTTTGTGCAATCTACTCAGCCGATGGGCGTTACGTTTACTCTTATTTTACGAGGTAGTGCCATACTTTACGGTAAAATACTTTGTTTAATCTACTCAGCCGATGGGCGTTACGTTTACTCTTTTTTTTTACGATATAGAGCCATACTTTACGGTAAAGTACTTTGTGCAATCTACTCAGCCGATGGGCGTTACGTTTACTCTTATTTTACGAGGTAGTGCCATACTTTACGGTAAAGTACTTTGTGCAATCTACTCAGCCGATGGGCGTTACGTTTACTCTTTTTTTTTACGATATAGAGCCATACTTTACGGTAAAGTACTTTGTGCAATCTACTCAGCCGATGGGCGTTACGTTTACTCTTTTTTTTACGATATAGAGCCATACTTTACGGTAAAGGACTTTGTGCAATCTACTCAGCCGATGGGCGTTACGTTTACTCTTATTTTACGAGGTAGTGCCATACTTTACGGTAAAGTACTTTGTGCAATCTACTCAGCCGATGGGCGTTACGTTTACTCTTTTTTTTTACGATATAGAGCCATACTTTACGGTAAAGTACTTTGTGCAATCTACTCAGCCGATGGGCGTTACGTTTACTCTTATTTTACAAGGTAGTGCCATACTTTACGGTTAAGTACTTTGTGCAATCTACTCAGCCGATGGGCGTTACGTTTACTCTTTTTTTTACGATATAGAGCCATACTTTACGGTAAAGTACTTTGTGCAATCTACTCAGCCGATGGGCGTTACGTTTACTCTTATTTTACGAGGTAGTGCCATACTTTACGGTAAAGTACTTTGTGCAATCTACTCAGCCGATGGACGTTACGTTTACTCTTATTTTACGAGGTAGTGCCATACTTTACGGTAAAATACTTTGTGCAATCTACTCAGCCGATGGGCGTTACGTTTACTCTTATTTTACGAGGTAGTGCCATACTTTACGGTAAAATACTTTGTGCAATCTACTCAGCCGATGGGCGTTACGTTTACTCTTATTTTACGAGGTAGTGCCATACTTTACGGTAAAATACTTTGTGCAATCTACTCAGCCGATGGGCGTTACGTTTACTCTTATTTTACGAGGTAGTGCCATACTTTACGGTAAAGTACTTTGTGCAATCTACTCAGCCGATGGGCGTTACGTTTACTCTTTTTTTTACGATATAGAGCCATACTTTACGGTAAAGTACTTTGTGCAATCTACTCAGCCGATGGGCGTTACGTTTACTCTTATTTTACGAGGTAGTGCCATACTTTACGGTAAAATACTTTGTGCAATCTACTCAGCCGATGGGCGTTACGTTTACTCTTATTTTACGAGGTAGTGCCATACTTTTCGGTAAAGTACTTTGTGCAATCTACTCATCCGATGGGCGTTACGTTTACTCTTATTTTACGAGGTAATGCCATACTTTACGGTAAAGTACTTTGTGCAATCTACTCAGCCGATGGGCGTTACGTTTACTCTTATTTTACGAGGTAGTGCCATAATTTACGGTAAAGTACTTTGTGCAATCTACTCAGCCGATGGGCGTTACGTTTACTCTTTTTTTTACGATATAGAGCCATACTTTACGGTAAAGTACTTTGTGCAATCTACTCAGCCGATGGGCGTTACGCTCAGCCGATGGGCGTTACGTTTACTCTTATTTTACGAGGTAGTGCCATACTTTACGGTAAAGTACTTTGTGCAATCTACTCAGCCGATGGGCGTTACGTTTACTCTTTTTTTTTACGATATAGAGCCATACTTTACGGTAAAGTACTTTGTGCAATCTACTCAGCCGATGGGCGTTACGTTTACTCTTATTTTACGAGGTAGTGCCACACTTTACGGTAAAATACTTTGTGCAATCTACTCAGCCGATGGGCGTTACGTTTACTCTTATTTTACGAGGTAGTGCCATACTTTACGGTAAAGTACTTTGTGCAATCTACTCAGCCGATGGGCGTTACGTTTACTCTTATTTTACGAGGTAGTGCCATACTTTACGGTAAAGTACTTTGTGCAATCTACTCAGCCGATGGACGTTACGTTTATTCTTATTTTACGAGGTAGTGCCATACTTTACGGTAAAATACTTTGTGCAATCTACTCAGCCGATGGGAGTTACGTTTACTCTTTTTTTTACGATATAGAGCCATACTTTACGGTAAAGTACTTTGTGCAATCTACTCAGCCGATGGGCGTTACGTTTACTCTTTTTTTTACGATATAGAGCCATACTTTACGGTAAAGTACTTTGTGCAATCTCCTCAGCCGATGGGCGTTACGTTTACCCTTTTTTTTACGATATAGAGCCATACTTTACAGTAAAGTACTTTGTGCAATCTACTCAGCCGATGGGCGTAACGTTTACTCTTTTTTTTTACGATATAGAGCCATACTTTACGGTAAAGTACTTTGTGCAATCTACTAAGCCGATGGGCGTTACGTTTACTCTTATTTTACGAGGTAGTGCCATACTTTACGGTAAAATACTTTGTGCAATCTACTCAGCCGATGGGCGTTACGTTTACTCTTATTTTACGAGGTAGTGCTATACTTTACGGTAAAGTACTTTGTGCAATCTACTCAGCCGATGGGCGTTACGTTTACTCTTATTTTACGAGGTAGTGCCATACTTTACGGTAAAGTACTTTGTGCAATCTACTCAGCCGATGGACGTTACGTTTACTCTTATTTTACGAGGTAGTGCCATACTTTACGGTAAAATACTTTGTGCAATCTACTCAGCCGATGGGCGTTACGTTTACTCTTATTTTACGAGGTAGTGCCATACTTTACGGTAAAATACTTTGTGCAATCTACTCAGCCGATGGGCGTTACGTTTACTCTTATTTTACGAGGTAGTGCCATACTTTACGGTATAGTACTTTGTGCAATCTACTCAGCCGATGGGCGTTACGTTTACTCTTATTTTACGAGGTAGTGCCATACTTTACGGTAAAATACTTTGTGCAATCTACTCAGCCGATGGGCGTTACGTTTACTCTTTTTTTTACGATATAGAGCCATACATTACGGTAAAGTACTTTGTGCAATCTACTCAGCCGATGGGCGTTACGTTTACTCTTATTTTACGAGGTAGTGCCATACTTTACGGTAAAGTACTTTGTGCAATCTACTCAGCCGATGGGCGTTACGTTTACTCTTATTTTACGAGGTAGTGCCATACTTTACGGTAAAATACTTTGTGCAATCTACTCAGCCGATGGGCGTTACGTTTACTCTTTTTTTTACAATATAGAGCCATACTTTACGGTAAAGTACTTTGTGCAATCTACTCAGCCGATGGGCGTTACGTTTACTCTTATTTTACGATGTAGTGCCATACTTTACGGTAAACTACTTTGTGCAATCTACTCAGCCGATGGACGTTACGTTTACTCTTATTTTACGAGGTAGTGCCATACTTTACGGTAAAATACTTTGTGCAATCTACTCAGCCGATGGGCGTTACGTTTACTCTTATTTTACGAGGTAGTGCCATACTTTACGGTAAAATACTTTGTTTAATCTACTCAGCCGATGGGCGTTACGTTTACTCTTTTTTTTTACGATATAGAGCCATACTTTACGGTAAAGTACTTTGTGCAATCTACTCAGCCGATGGGCGTTACGTTTACTCTTATTTTACGAGGTAGTGCCATACTTTACGGTAAAGTACTTTGTGCAATCTACTCAGCCGATGGGCGTTACGTTTACTCTTTTTTTTTACGATATAGAGCCATACTTTACGGTAAAGTACTTTGTGCAATCTACTCAGCCGATGGGCGTTACGTTTACTCTTTTTTTTACGATATAGAGCCATACTTTACGGTAAAGGACTTTGTGCAATCTACTCAGCCGATGGGCGTTACGTTTACTCTTATTTTACGAGGTAGTGCCATACTTTACGGTAAAGTACTATGTGCAATCTACTCAGCCGATGGGCGTTACGTTTACTCTTTTTTTTTACGATATAGAGCCATACTTTACGGTAAAGTACTTTGTGCAATCTACTCAGCCGATGGGCGTTACGTTTACTCTTATTTTACAAGGTAGTGCCATACTTTACGGTTAAGTACTTTGTGCAATCTACTCAGCCGATGGGCGTTACGTTTACTCTTTTTTTTACGATATAGAGCCATACTTTACGGTAAAGTACTTTGTGCAATCTACTCAGCCGATGGGCGTTACGTTTACTCTTATTTTACGAGGTAGTGCCATACTTTACGGTAAAGTACTTTGTGCAATCTACTCAGCCGATGGACGTTACGTTTACTCTTATTTTACGAGGTAGTGCCATACTTTACGGTAAAATACTTTGTGCAATCTACTCAGCCGATGGGCGTTACGTTTACTCTTATTTTACGAGGTAGTGCCATACTTTACGGTAAAATACTTTGTGCAATCTACTCAGCCGATGGGCGTTACGTTTACTCTTATTTTACGAGGTAGTGCCATACTTTACGGTAAAATACTTTGTGCAATCTACTCAGCCGATGGGCGTTACGTCTTATTTTACGAAGTAGTGCCATACTTTACGGTAAAGTACTTTGTGCAATCTACTCAGCCGATGGGCGTTACGTTTACTCTTTTTTTTTACGATATAGAGCCATACTTTACGGTAAAGTACTTTGTGCAATCTACTCAGCCGATGGGCGTTACGTTTACTCTTATTTTACGAGGTAGTGCCATACTTTACGGTAAAATACTTTGTGCAATCTACTCAGCCGATGGGCGTTACGTTTACTCTTATTTTACGAGGTAGTGCCATACTTTTCGGTAAAGTACTTTGTGCAATCTACTCAGCCGATGGGCGTTACGTTTACTCTTATTTTACGAGGTAATGCCATACTTTACGGTAAAGTACTTTGTGCAATCTACTCAGCCGATGGGCGTTACGTTTACTCTTATTTTACGAGGTAGTGCCATACTTTACGGTAAAGTACTTTGTGCAATCTACTCAGCCGATGGGAGTTACGTTTACTCTTTTTTTTACGATATAGAGCCATACTTTACGGTAAAGTACTTTGTGCAATCTACTCAGCCGATGGGCGTTACGTTTACTCTTTTTTTTACGATATAGAGCCATACTTTACGGTAAAGTACTTTGTGCAATCTACTCAGCCGATGGGCGTTACGTTTACTCTTTTTTTTACGATATAGAGCCATACTATACTTTACGGTAAACTACTTTTTTTTACGATATAGAGCCATACTATACTTTACGGTAAAGTACTTTGTGCAATCTACTCAGCCGATGGGCGTTACGTTTACTCTTTTTTTTTACGATATAGAGCCATACTTTACGGTAAAGTACTTTGTGCAATCTACTCAGCCGATGGGCGTTACGTTTACTCTTTTTTTTTACGATATAGAGCCATACTTTACGGTAAAGTACTTTGTGCAATCTACTCAGCCGATGGGCGTTACGTTTACTCTTATTTTACGAGGTAGTGCCATACTTTACGGTAAAATACTTTGTGCAATCTACTCAGCCGATGGGCGTTACGTTTACTCTTTTTTTTTACAATATAGAGCCATACTTTACGGTAAAGTACTTTGTGCAATCTACTCAGCCGATGGGCGTTACGTTTACTCTTATTTTACGAGGTAGTGCCATACTTTACGGTAAAGTAATTTGTGCAATCTACTCAGCCGATGGACGTTACGTTTACTCTTATTTTACGAGGTAGTGCCATACTTTACGGTAAAGTACTTTGTGCAATCTACTCAGCCGATGGACGTTACGTTTACTCTTATTTTACGAGGTAGTGCCATACTTTACGGTAAAATACTTTGTGCAATCTACTCAGCCGATGGGCGTTACGTTTACTCTTATTTTACGAGGTAGTGCCATACTTTACGGTAAAGTACTTTGTGCAATCTACTCAGCCGATGGGCGTTACGTTTACTCTTATTTTACGAGGTAGTGCCATACTTTACGGTAAAGTACTTTGTGCAATCTACTCAGCCGATGGGCGTTACGTTTACTCTTATTTTACGAGGTAGTGCCATACTTTACGGTAAAATACTTTGTGCAATCTACTCAGCCGATGGGCGTTACGTTTACTCTTTTTTTTACAATATAGAGCCATACTTTACGGTAAAGTACTTTGTGCAATCTACTCAGCCGATGGGCGTTACGTTTACTCTTATTTTACGAGGTAGTGCCATACTTTACGGTAAACTACTTTGTGCAATCTACTCAGCCGATGGACGTTACGTTTACTCTTATTTTACGAGGTAGTGCCATACTTTACGGTAAAATACTTTGTGCAATCTACTCAGCCGATGGGCGTTACGTTTACTCTTATTTTACGAGGTAGTGCCATACTTTACGGTAAAATACTTTGTTTAATCTACTCAGCCGATGGGCGTTACGTTTACTCTTTTTTTTTACGATATAGAGCCATACTTTACGGTAAAGTACTTTGTGCAATCTACTCAGCCGATGGGCGTTACGTTTACTCTTATTTTACGAGGTAGTGCCATACTTTACGGTAAAGTACTTTGTGCAATCTACTCAGCCGATGGGCGTTACGTTTACTCTTTTTTTTTACGATATAGAGCCATACTTTACGGTAAAGTACTTTGTGCAATCTACTCAGCCGATGGGCGTTACGTTTACTCTTTTTTTTACGATATAGAGCCATACTTTACGGTAAAGGACTTTGTGCAATCTACTCAGCCGATGGGCGTTACGTTTACTCTTATTTTACGAGGTAGTGCCATACTTTACGGTAAAGTACTTTGTGCAATCTACTCAGCCGATGGGCGTTACGTTTACTCTTTTTTTTTACGATATAGAGCCATACTTTACGGTAAAGTACTTTGTGCAATCTACTCAGCCGATGGGCGTTACGTTTACTCTTATTTTACAAGGTAGTGCCATACTTTACGGTTAAGTACTTTGTGCAATCTACTCAGCCGATGGGCGTTACGTTTACTCTTTTTTTTACGATATAGAGCCATACTTTACGGTAAAGTACTTTGTGCAATCTACTCAGCCGATGGGCGTTACGTTTACTCTTATTTTACGAGGTAGTGCCATACTTTACGGTAAAGTACTTTGTGCAATCTACTCAGCCGATGGACGTTACGTTTACTCTTATTTTACGAGGTAGTGCCATACTTTACGGTAAAATACTTTGTGCAATCTACTCAGCCGATGGGCGTTACGTTTACTCTTATTTTACGAGGTAGTGCCATACTTTACGGTAAAATACTTTGTGCAATCTACTCAGCCGATGGGCGTTACGTTTACTCTTATTTTACGAGGTAGTGCCATACTTTACGGTAAAATACTTTGTGCAATCTACTCAGCCGATGGGCGTTACGTTTACTCTTATTTTACGAGGTAGTGCCATACTTTACGGTAAAGTACTTTGTGCAATTTACTCAGCCGATGGGCGTTACGTTTACTCTTTTTTTTTACGATATAGAGCCATACTTTACGGTAAAGTACTTTGTGCAATCTACTCAGCCGATGGGCGTTACGTTTACTCTTATTTTACGAGGTAGTGCCATACTTTACGGTAAAATACTTTGTGCAATCTACTCAGCCGATGGGCGTTACGTTTACTCTTATTTTACGAGGTAGTGCCATACTTTTCGGTAAAGTACTTTGTGCAATCTACTCAGCCGATGGGCGTTACGTTTACTCTTATTTTACGAGGTAATGCCATACTTTACGGTAAAGTACTTTGTGCAATCTACTCAGCCGATGGGCGTTACGTTTACTCTTATTTTACGAGGTAGTGCCATACTTTACGGTAAAGTACTTTGTGCAATCTACTCAGCCGATGGGCGTTACGTTTACTCTTTTTTTTACGATATAGAGCCATACTTTACGGTAAAGTACTTTGTGCAATCTACTCAGCCGATGGGCGTTACGCTCAGCCGATGGGCGTTACGTTTACTCTTATTTTACGAGGTAGTGCCATACTTTACGGTAAAGTACTTTGTGCAATCTACTCAGCCGATGGGCGTTACGTTTACTCTTTTTTTTTACGATATAGAGCCATACTTTACGGTAAAGTACTTTGTGCAATCTACTCAGCCGATGGGCGTTACGTTTACTCTTATTTTACGAGGTAGTACCACACTTTACGGTAAAATACTTTGTGCAATCTACTCAGCCGATGGGCGTTACGTTTACTCTTATTTTACGAGGTAGTGCCATACTTTACGGTAAAGTACTTTGTGCAATCTACTCAGCCGATGGGCGTTACGTTTACTCTTATTTTACGAGGTAGTGCCATACTTTACGGTAAAGTACTTTGTGCAATCTACTCAGCCGATGGACGTTACGTTTATTCTTATTTTACGAGGTAGTGCCATACTTTACGGTAAAATACTTTGTGCAATCTACTCAGCCGATGGGAGTTACGTTTACTCTTTTTTTTACGATATAGAGCCATACTTTACGGTAAAGTACTTTGTGCAATCTACTCAGCCGATGGGCGTTACGTTTACTCTTTTTTTTACGATATAGAGCCATACTTTACGGTAAAGTACTTTGTGCAATCTCCTCAGCCGATGGGCGTTACGTTTACCCTTTTTTTTACGATATAGAGCCATACTTTACAGTAAAGTACTTTGTGCAATCTACTCAGCCGATGGGCGTAACGTTTACTCTTTTTTTTTACGATATAGAGCCATACTTTACGGTAAAGTACTTTGTGCAATCTACTAAGCCGATGGGCGTTACGTTTACTCTTATTTTACGAGGTAGTGCCATACTTTACGGTAAAATACTTTGTGCAATCTACTCAGCCGATGGGCGTTACGTTTACTCTTATTTTACGAGGTAGTGCTATACTTTACGGTAAAGTACTTTGTGCAATCTACTCAGCCGATGGGCGTTACGTTTACTCTTATTTTACGAGGTAGTGCCATACTTTACGGTAAAGTACTTTGTGCAATCTACTCAGCCGATGGACGTTACGTTTACTCTTATTTTACGAGGTAGTGCCATACTTTACGGTAAAATACTTTGTGCAATCTACTCAGCCGATGGGCGTTACGTTTACTCTTATTTTACGAGGTAGTGCCATACTTTACGGTAAAATACTTTGTGCAATCTACTCAGCCGATGGGCGTTACGTTTACTCTTATTTTACGAGGTAGTGCCATACTTTACGGTATAGTACTTTGTGCAATCTACTCAGCCGATGGGCGTTACGTTTACTCTTATTTTACGAGGTAGTGCCATACTTTACGGTAAAATACTTTGTGCAATCTACTCAGCCGATGGGCGTTACGTTTACTCTTTTTTTTACGATATAGAGCCATACTTTACGGTAAAGTACTTTGTGCAATCTACTCAGCCGATGGGCGTTACGTTTACTCTTATTTTACGAGGTAGTGCCATACTTTACGGTAAAGTACTTTGTGCAATCTACTCAGCCGATGGGCGTTACGTTTACTCTTATTTTACGAGGTAGTGCCATACTTTACGGTAAAATACTTTGTGCAATCTACTCAGCCGATGGGCGTTACGTTTACTCTTTTTTTTACAATATAGAGCCATACTTTACGGTAAAGTACTTTGTGCAATCTACTCAGCCGATGGGCGTTACGTTTACTCTTATTTTACGAGGTAGTGCCATACTTTACGGTAAACTACTTTGTGCAATCTACTCAGCCGATGGACGTTACGTTTACTCTTATTTTACGAGGTAGTGCCATACTTTACGGTAAAATACTTTGTGCAATCTACTCAGCCGATGGGCGTTACGTTTACTCTTATTTTACGAGGTAGTGCCATACTTTACGGTAAAATACTTTGTTTAATCTACTCAGCCGATGGGCGTTACGTTTACTCTTTTTTTTTACGATATAGAGCCATACTTTACGGTAAAGTACTTTGTGCAATCTACTCAGCCGATGGGCGTTACGTTTACTCTTATTTTACGAGGTAGTGCCATACTTTACGGTAAAGTACTTTGTGCAATCTACTCAGCCGATGGGCGTTACGTTTACTCTTTTTTTTTACGATATAGAGCCATACTTTACGGTAAAGTACTTTGTGCAATCTACTCAGCCGATGGGCGTTACGTTTACTCTTTTTTTTACGATATAGAGCCATACTTTACGGTAAAGGACTTTGTGCAATCTACTCAGCCGATGGGCGTTACGTTTACTCTTTTTTTTTACGATATAGAGCCATACTTTACGGTAAAGTACTTTGTGCAATCTACTCAGCCGATGGGCGTTACGTTTACTCTTTTTTTTACGATATAGAGCCATACTATACTTTACGGTAAACTACTTTTTTTTACGATATAGAGCCATACTATACTTTACGGTAAAGTACTTTGTGCAATCTACTCAGCCGATGGGCGTTACGTTTACTCTTTTTTTTTACGATATAGAGCCATACTTTACGGTAAAGTACTTTGTGCAATCTACTCAGCCGATGGGCGTTACGTTTACTCTTTTTTTTTACGATATAGAGCCATACTTTACGGTAAAGTACTTTGTGCAATCTACTCAGCCGATGGGCGTTACGTTTACTCTTATTTTACGAGGTAGTGCCATACTTTACGGTAAAATACTTTGTGCAATCTACTCAGCCGATGGGCGTTACGTTTACTCTTTTTTTTTACAATATAGAGCCATACTTTACGGTAAAGTACTTTGTGCAATCTACTCAGCCGATGGGCGTTACGTTTACTCTTATTTTACGAGGTAGTGCCATACTTTACGGTAAAGTAATTTGTGCAATCTACTCAGCCGATGGACGTTACGTTTACTCTTATTTTACGAGGTAGTGCCATACTTTACGGTAAAGTACTTTGTGCAATCTACTCAGCCGATGGACGTTACGTTTACTCTTATTTTACGAGGTAGTGCCATACTTTACGGTAAAATACTTTGTGCAATCTACTCAGCCGATGGGCGTTACGTTTACTCTTATTTTACGAGGTAGTGCCATACTTTACGGTAAAGTACTTTGTGCAATCTACTCAGCCGATGGGCGTTACGTTTACTCTTATTTTACGAGGTAGTGCCATACTTTACGGTAAAGTACTTTGTGCAATCTACTCAGCCGATGGGCGTTACGTTTACTCTTATTTTACGAGGTAGTGCCATACTTTACGGTAAAATACTTTGTGCAATCTACTCAGCCGATGGGCGTTACGTTTACTCTTTTTTTTACAATATAGAGCCATACTTTACGGTAAAGTACTTTGTGCAATCTACTCAGCCGATGGGCGTTACGTTTACTCTTATTTTACGAGGTAGTGCCATACTTTACGGTAAACTACTTTGTGCAATCTACTCAGCCGATGGACGTTACGTTTACTCTTATTTTACGAGGTAGTGCCATACTTTACGGTAAAATACTTTGTGCAATCTACTCAGCCGATGGGCGTTACGTTTACTCTTATTTTACGAGGTAGTGCCATACTTTACGGTAAAATACTTTGTTTAATCTACTCAGCCGATGGGCGTTACGTTTACTCTTTTTTTTTACGATATAGAGCCATACTTTACGGTAAAGTACTTTGTGCAATCTACTCAGCCGATGGGCGTTACGTTTACTCTTATTTTACGAGGTAGTGCCATACTTTACGGTAAAGTACTTTGTGCAATCTACTCAGCCGATGGGCGTTACGTTTACTCTTTTTTTTTACGATATAGAGCCATACTTTACGGTAAAGTACTTTGTGCAATCTACTCAGCCGATGGGCGTTACGTTTACTCTTTTTTTTACGATATAGAGCCATACTTTACGGTAAAGGACTTTGTGCAATCTACTCAGCCGATGGGCGTTACGTTTACTCTTATTTTACGAGGTAGTGCCATACTTTACGGTAAAGTACTTTGTGCAATCTACTCAGCCGATGGGCGTTACGTTTACTCTTTTTTTTTACGATATAGAGCCATACTTTACGGTAAAGTACTTTGTGCAATCTACTCAGCCGATGGGCGTTACGTTTACTCTTATTTTACAAGGTAGTGCCATACTTTACGGTTAAGTACTTTGTGCAATCTACTCAGCCGATGGGCGTTACGTTTACTCTTTTTTTTACGATATAGAGCCATACTTTACGGTAAAGTACTTTGTGCAATCTACTCAGCCGATGGGCGTTACGTTTACTCTTATTTTACGAGGTAGTGCCATACTTTACGGTAAAGTACTTTGTGCAATCTACTCAGCCGATGGACGTTACGTTTACTCTTATTTTACGAGGTAGTGCCATACTTTACGGTAAAATACTTTGTGCAATCTACTCAGCCGATGGGCGTTACGTTTACTCTTATTTTACGAGGTAGTGCCATACTTTACGGTAAAATACTTTGTGCAATCTACTCAGCCGATGGGCGTTACGTTTACTCTTATTTTACGAGGTAGTGCCATACTTTACGGTAAAATACTTTGTGCAATCTACTCAGCCGATGGGCGTTACGTTTACTCTTATTTTACGAGGTAGTGCCATACTTTACGGTAAAGTACTTTGTGCAATTTACTCAGCCGATGGGCGTTACGTTTACTCTTTTTTTTTACGATATAGAGCCATACTTTACGGTAAAGTACTTTGTGCAATCTACTCAGCCGATGGGCGTTACGTTTACTCTTATTTAACGAGGTAGTGCCATACTTTACGGTAAAATACTTTGTGCAATCTACTCAGCCGATGGGCGTTACGTTTACTCTTATTTTACGAGGTAGTGCCATACTTTTCGGTAAAGTACTTTGTGCAATCTACTCAGCCGATGGGCGTTACGTTTACTCTTATTTTACGAGGTAATGCCATACTTTACGGTAAAGTACTTTGTGCAATCTACTCAGCCGATGGGCGTTACGTTTACTCTTATTTTACGAGGTAGTGCCATACTTTACGGTAAAGTACTTTGTGCAATCTACTCAGCCGATGGGCGTTACGTTTACTCTTTTTTTTACGATATAGAGCCATACTTTACGGTAAAGTACTTTGTGCAATCTACTCAGCCGATGGGCGTTACGCTCAGCCGATGGGCGTTACGTTTACTCTTATTTTACGAGGTAGTGCCATACTTTACGGTAAAGTACTTTGTGCAATCTACTCAGCCGATGGGCGTTACGTTTACTCTTTTTTTTTACGATATAGAGCCATACTTTACGGTAAAGTACTTTGTGCAATCTACTCAGCCGATGGGCGTTACGTTTACTCTTATTTTACGAGGTAGTACCACACTTTACGGTAAAATACTTTGTGCAATCTACTCAGCCGATGGGCGTTACGTTTACTCTTATTTTACGAGGTAGTGCCATACTTTACGGTAAAGTACTTTGTGCAATCTACTCAGCCGATGGGCGTTACGTTTACTCTTATTTTACGAGGTAGTGCCATACTTTACGGTAAAGTACTTTGTGCAATCTACTCAGCCGATGGACGTTACGTTTATTCTTATTTTACGAGGTAGTGCCATACTTTACGGTAAAATACTTTGTGCAATCTACTCAGCCGATGGGAGTTACGTTTACTCTTTTTTTTACGATATAGAGCCATACTTTACGGTAAAGTACTTTGTGCAATCTACTCAGCCGATGGGCGTTACGTTTACTCTTTTTTTTACGATATAGAGCCATACTTTACGGTAAAGTACTTTGTGCAATCTCCTCAGCCGATGGGCGTTACGTTTACCCTTTTTTTTACGATATAGAGCCATACTTTACAGTAAAGTACTTTGTGCAATCTACTCAGCCGATGGGCGTAACGTTTACTCTTTTTTTTTACGATATAGAGCCATACTTTACGGTAAAGTACTTTGTGCAATCTACTAAGCCGATGGGCGTTACGTTTACTCTTATTTTACGAGGTAGTGCCATACTTTACGGTAAAATACTTTGTGCAATCTACTCAGCCGATGGGCGTTACGTTTACTCTTATTTTACGAGGTAGTGCTATACTTTACGGTAAAGTACTTTGTGCAATCTACTCAGCCGATGGGCGTTACGTTTACTCTTATTTTACGAGGTAGTGCCATACTTTACGGTAAAGTACTTTGTGCAATCTACTCAGCCGATGGACGTTACGTTAACTCTTATTTTACGAGGTAGTGCCATACTTTACGGTAAAATACTTTGTGCAATCTACTCAGCCGATGGGCGTTACGTTTACTCTTATTTTACGAGGTAGTGCCATACTTTACGGTAAAATACTTTGTGCAATCTACTCAGCCGATGGGCGTTACGTTTACTCTTATTTTACGAGGTAGTGCCATACTTTACGGTATAGTACTTTGTGCAATCTACTCAGCCGATGGGCGTTACGTTTACTCTTATTTTACGAGGTAGTGCCATACTTTACGGTAAAATACTTTGTGCAATCTACTCAGCCGATGGGCGTTACGTTTACTCTTTTTTTTACGATATAGAGCCATACTTTACGGTAAAGTACTTTGTGCAATCTACTCAGCCGATGGGCGTTACGTTTACTCTTATTTTACGAGGTAGTGCCATACTTTACGGTAAAGTACTTTGTGCAATCTACTCAGCCGATGGGCGTTACGTTTACTCTTATTTTACGAGGTAGTGCCATACTTTACGGTAAAATACTTTGTGCAATCTACTCAGCCGATGGGCGTTACGTTTACTCTTTTTTTTACAATATAGAGCCATACTTTACGGTAAAGTACTTTGTGCAATCTACTCAGCCGATGGGCGTTACGTTTACTCTTATTTTACGAGGTAGTGCCATACTTTACGGTAAACTACTTTGTGCAATCTACTCAGCCGATGGACGTTACGTTTACTCTTATTTTACGAGGTAGTGCCATACTTTACGGTAAAATACTTTGTGCAATCTACTCAGCCGATGGGCGTTACGTTTACTCTTATTTTACGAGGTAGTGCCATACTTTACGGTAAAATACTTTGTTTAATCTACTCAGCCGATGGGCGTTACGTTTACTCTTTTTTTTTACGATATAGAGCCATACTTTACGGTAAAGTACTTTGTGCAATCTACTCAGCCGATGGGCGTTACGTTTACTCTTATTTTACGAGGTAGTGCCATACTTTACGGTAAAGTACTTTGTGCAATCTACTCAGCCGATGGGCGTTACGTTTACTCTTTTTTTTTACGATATAGAGCCATACTTTACGGTAAAGTACTTTGTGCAATCTACTCAGCCGATGGGCGTTACGTTTACTCTTTTTTTTACGATATAGAGCCATACTTTACGGTAAAGGACTTTGTGCAATCTACTCAGCCGATGGGCGTTACGTTTACTCTTATTTTACGAGGTAGTGCCATACTTTACGGTAAAGTACTATGTGCAATCTACTCAGCCGATGGGCGTTACGTTTACTCTTTTTTTTTACGATATAGAGCCATACTTTACGGTAAAGTACTTTGTGCAATCTACTCAGCCGATGGGCGTTACGTTTACTCTTATTTTACAAGGTAGTGCCATACTTTACGGTTAAGTACTTTGTGCAATCTACTCAGCCGATGGGCGTTACGTTTACTCTTTTTTTTACGATATAGAGCCATACTTTACGGTAAAGTACTTTGTGCAATCTACTCAGCCGATGGGCGTTACGTTTACTCTTATTTTACGAGGTAGTGCCATACTTTACGGTAAAGTACTTTGTGCAATCTACTCAGCCGATGGACGTTACGTTTACTCTTATTTTACGAGGTAGTGCCATACTTTACGGTAAAATACTTTGTGCAATCTACTCAGCCGATGGGCGTTACGTTTACTCTTATTTTACGAGGTAGTGCCATACTTTACGGTAAAATACTTTGTGCAATCTACTCAGCCGATGGGCGTTACGTTTACTCTTATTTTACGAGGTAGTGCCATACTTTACGGTAAAATACTTTGTGCAATCTACTCAGCCGATGGGCGTTACGTTTACTCTTATTTTACGAAGTAGTGCCATACTTTACGGTAAAGTACTTTGTGCAATCTACTCAGCCGATGGGCGTTACGTTTACTCTTTTTTTTTACGATATAGAGCCATACTTTACGGTAAAGTACTTTGTGCAATCTACTCAGCCGATGGGCGTTACGTTTACTCTTATTTTACGAGGTAGTGCCATACTTTACGGTAAAATACTTTGTGCAATCTACTCAGCCGATGGGCGTTACGTTTACTCTTATTTTACGAGGTAGTGCCATACTTTTCGGTAAAGTACTTTGTGCAATCTACTCAGCCGATGGGCGTTACGTTTACTCTTATTTTACGAGGTAATGCCATACTTTACGGTAAAGTACTTTGTGCAATCTACTCAGCCGATGGGCGTTACGTTTACTCTTATTTTACGAGGTAGTGCCATACTTTACGGTAAAGTACTTTGTGCAATCTACTCAGCCGATGGGAGTTACGTTTACTCTTTTTTTTACGATATAGAGCCATACTTTACGGTAAAGTACTTTGTGCAATCTACTCAGCCGATGGGCGTTACGTTTACTCTTATTTTACGATATAGAGCCATACTTTACGGTAAAGTACTTTGTGCAATCTACTCAGCCGATGGGCGTTACGTTTACTCTTTTTTTTACGATATAGAGCCATACTATACTTTACGGTAAACTACTTTTTTTTACGATATAGAGCCATACTATACTTTACGGTAAAGTACTTTGTGCAATCTACTCAGCCGATGGGCGTTACGTTTACTCTTTTTTTTTACGATATAGAGCCATACTTTACGGTAAAGTACTTTGTGCAATCTACTCAGCCGATGGGCGTTACGTTTACTCTTTTTTTTTACGATATAGAGCCATACTTTACGGTAAAGTACTTTGTGCAATCTACTCAGCCGATGGGCGTTACGTTTACTCTTATTTTACGAGGTAGTGCCATACTTTACGGTAAAATACTTTGTGCAATCTACTCAGCCGATGGGCGTTACGTTTACTCTTTTTTTTTACAATATAGAGCCATACTTTACGGTAAAGTACTTTGTGCAATCTACTCAGCCGATGGGCGTTACGTTTACTCTTATTTTACGAGGTAGTGCCATACTTTACGGTAAAGTACTTTGTGCAATCTACTCAGCCGATGGACGTTACGTTTACTCTTATTTTACGAGGTAGTGCCATACTTTACGGTAAAATACTTTGTGCAATCTACTCAGCCGATGGGCGTTACGTTTACTCTTATTTTACGAGGTAGTGCCATACTTTACGGTAAAATACTTTGTGCAATCTACTCAGCCGATGGGCGTTACGTTTACTCTTTTTTTACGATATAGAGCCATTCTTTACGGTAAAGTACTTTGTGCAATCTACTCAGCCGATGGGCGTTACGTTTACTCTTATTTTACGAGGTAGTGCCATACTTTACGGTAAAGTACTTTGTGCAATCTACTCAGCCGATGGGCGTTACGTTTACTCTTTTTTTTTACGATATAGAGCCATACTTTACGGTAAAGTACTTTGTGCAATCTACTCAGCCGATGGGCGTTACGTTTACTCTTTTTTACGATATAGAGCCATACTTTACGGTAAAGTACTTTGTGCAATCTACTCAGCCGATGGGCGTTACGTTTACTCTTTTTTTTTACGATATAGAGCCATACTTTACGGTAAAGTACTTTGTGCAATCTACTCAGCCGATGGGCGTTACGTTTACTCTTATTTTACGAGGTAGTGCCATACTTTACGGTAAAATACTTTGTGCAATCTACTCAGCCGATGGGCGTTACGTTTACTCTTATTTTACGAGGTAGTGCCATACTTTACGGTAAAGTACTTTGTGCAATCTACTCAGCCGATGGGCGTTACGTTTACTCTTATTTTACGAGGTAGTGCCATACTTTACGGTAAAGTACTTTGTGCAATCTACTCAGCCGATGGGAGTTACGTTTACTCTTTTTTTACGATATAGAGCCATACTTTACGGTAAAGTACTTTGTGCAATCTACTCAGCCGATGGGCGTTACGTTTACTCTTTTTTTTTACGATATAGAGCCATACTTTACGGTAAAGTACTTTGTGCAATCTACTCAGCCGATGGGCGTTACGTTTACTCTTTTTTTTACGATATAGAGCCATACTATACTTTACGGTAAAGTACTTTGTGCAATCTACTCAGCCGATGGGCGTTACGTTTACTCTTTTTTTTTACGATATAGAGCCATACTTTACGGTAAAATACTTTGTGCAATCTACTCAGCCGATGGGCGTTACGTTTACTCTTATTTTACGAGGTAGTGCCATACTTTACGGTAAAGTACTTTGTGCAATCTACTCAGCCGATGGGCGTTACGTTTACTCTTATTTTACGAGGTAGTGCCATACTTTACGGTAAAGTACTTTGTGCAATCTACTCAGCCGATGGGAGTTACGTTTACTCTTTTTTTTACGATATAGAGCCATACTTTACGGTAAAGTACTTTGTGCAATCTACTCAGCCGATGGGCGTTACGTTTACTCTTTTTTTACGATATAGAGCCATACTTTACGGTAAAGTACTTTGTGCAATCTACTCAGCCGATGGGCGTTACGTTTACCCTTTTTTTTTTACGATATAGAGCCATACTTTACGGTAAAGTACTTTGTGCAATCTACTCAGCCGATGGGCGTAACGTTTACTCTTTTTTTTTACGATATAGAGCCATACTTTACGGTAAAGTACTTTGTGCAATCTACTCAGCCGATGGGCGTTACGTTTACTCTTATTTTACGAGGTAGTGCCATACTTTACGGTAAAATACTTTGTGCAATCTACTCAGCCGATGGGCGTTACGTTTACTCTTATTTTACGAGGTAGTGCCATACTTTACGGTAAAGTACTTTGTGCAATCTACTCAGCCGATGGGCGTTACGTTTACTCTTATTTTACGAGGTAGTGCCATACTTTACGGTAAAGTACTTTGTGCAATCTACTCAGCCGATGGACGTTACGTTTACTCTTATTTTACGAGGTAGTGCCATACTTTACGGTAAAATACTTTGTGCAATCTACTCAGCCGATGGGCGTTACGTTTACTCTTATTTTACGAGGTAGTGCCATACTTTACGGTAAAATACTTTGTGCAATCTACTCAGCCGATGGGCGTTACGTTTACTCTTATTTTACGAGGTAGTGCCATACTTTACGGTATAGTACTTTGTGCAATCTACTCAGCCGATGGGCGTTACGTTTACTCTTATTTTACGAGGTAGTGCCATACTTTACGGTAAAATACTTTGTGCAATCTACTCAGCCGATGGGCGTTACGTTTACTCTTTTTTTTACGATATAGAGCCATACTTTACGGTAAAGTACTTTGTGCAATCTACTCAGCCGATGGGCGTTACGTTTACTCTTATTTTACGAGGTAGTGCCATACTTTACGGTAAAGTACTTTGTGCAATCTACTCAGCCGATGGGCGTTACGTTTACTCTTATTTTACGAGGTAGTGCCATACTTTACGGTAAAATACTTTGTGCAATCTACTCAGCCGATGGGCGTTACGTTTACTCGTTTTTTTACAATATAGAGCCATACTTTACGGTAAAGTACTTTGTGCAATCTACTCAGCCGATGGGCGTTACGTTTACTCTTATTTTACGAGGTAGTGCCATACTTTACGGTAAAGTACTTTGTGTAATCTACTCAGCCGATGGACGTTACGTTTACTCTTATTTTACGAGGTAGTGCCATACTTTACGGTAAAATACTTCGTGCAATCTACTCAGCCGATGGGCGTTACGTTTACTCTTATTTTACGAGGTAGTGCCATACTTTACGGTAAAATACTTTGTGTAATCTACTCAGCCGATGGGCGCTACGTTTACTCTTTTTTTTTACGATATAGAGCCATACTTTACGGTAAAGTACTTTGTGCAATCTACTCAGCCGATGGGCGTTACGTTTACTCTTATTTTACGAGGTAGTGCCATACTTTACGGTAAAGTACTTTGTGCAATCTACTCAGCCGATGGGCGTTACGTTTACTCTTTTTTTTTTACGATATAGAGCCATACTTTACGGTAAAGTACTTTGTGCAATCTACTCAGCCGATGGGCGTTACGTTTACTCTTTTTTTTACGATATAGAGCCATGCTTTACGGTAAAGTACATTGTGCAATCTACTCAGCCGATGGGCGTTACGTTTACTCTTATTTTACGAGGTAGTGCCATACTTTACGGTAAAGTACTTTGTGCAATCTACTCAGCCGATGGGCGTTACGTTTACTCTTTTTTTTTACGATATAGAGCCATACTTTACGGTAAAGTACTTTGTGCAATCTACTCAGCCGATGGGCGTTACGTTTACTCTTATTTTACGAGGTAGTGCCATACTTTACGGTAAAATACTTTGTGCAATCTACTCAGCCGATGGGCGTTACGTTTACTCTTATTTTACGAGGTAGTGCCATACTTTACGGTAAAGTACTTTGTGCAATCTACTCAGCCGATGGGCGTTACGTTCACTCTTATTTTACGAGGTAGTGCCATACTTTACGGTAAAGTACTTTGTGCAATCTACTCAGCCGATGGACGTTACGTTTACTCTTATTTTACGAGGTAGTGCCATACTTTACGGTAAAATACTTTGTGCAATCTACTCAGCCGATGGGCGTTACGTTTACTCTTATTTTACGAGGTAGTGCCATACTTTACGGTAAAATACTTTGTGCAATCTACTCAGCCGATGGGCGTTACGTTTACTCTTATTTTACGAGGTAGTGCCATACTTTACGGTAAAATACTTTGTGCAATCTACTCAGCCGATGGGCGTTACGTTTACTCTTATTTTACGAGGTAGTGCCATACTTTACGGTAAAGTACTTTGTGCAATCTACTCAGCCGATGGGCGTTACGTTTACTCTTTTTTTTTACGATATAGAGCCATACTTTACGGTAAAGTACTTTGTGCAATCTACTCAGCCGATGGGCGTTACGTTTACTCTTTTTTACGAGTTTGTGCCATACTTTACGGTAAAATACTTTGTGCAATCTACTCAGCCGATGGGCGTTACGTTTACTCTTTTTTTTTACGATATAGAGCCATACTTTACGGTAAAGTACTTTGTGCAATCTACTCAGCCGATGGGCGTTACGTTTACTCTTATTTTACGAGGTAGTGCCATACTTTACGGTAAAATACTTTGTGCAATCTACTCAGCCGATGGGCGTTACGTTTACTCTTATTTTACGAGGTAGTGCCATACTTTACGGTAAAGTACTTTGTGCAATCTACTCAGCCGATGGGCGTTACGTTTACTCTTATTTTACGAGGTAGTGCCATACTTTACGGTAAAGTACTTTGTGCAATCTACTCAGCCGATGGACGTTACGTTTACTCTTATTTTACGAGGTAGTGCCATACTTTACGGTAAAATACTTTGTGCAATCTACTCAGCCGATGGGCGTTACGTTTACTCTTATTTTACGAGGTAGTGCCATACTTTACGGTAAAATACTTTGTGCAATCTACTCAGCCGATGGGCGTTACGTTTACTCTTATTTTACGAGGTAGTGCCATACTTTACGGTAAAATACTTTGTGCAATCTACTCAGCCGATGGGCGTTACGTTTACTCTTATTTTACGAGGTAGTGCCATACTTTACGGTAAAGTACTTTGTGCAATCTACTCAGCCGATGGGCGTTACGTTTACTCTTTTTTTTTACGATATAGAGCCATACTTTACGGTAAAGTACTTTGTGCAATCTACTCAGCCGATGGGCGTTACGTTTACTCTTATTTTACGAGGTAGTGCCATACTTTACGGTAAAGTACTTTGTGCAATCTACTCAGCCGATGGGCGTTACTTTTACTCTTTTTTTTTTACGATATAGAGCCATACTTTACGGTAAAGTACTTTGTGCAATCTACTCAGCCGATGGGCGTTACGTTTACTCTTTTTTTTTACGATATAGAGCCATACTTTACGGTAAAGTACTTTGTGCAATCTACTCAGCCGATGGGCGTTACGTTTACTCTTATTTTACGAGGTAGTGCCATACTTTACGGTAAAGTACTTTGTGCAATCTACTCAGCCGATGGGCGTTACGTTTACTCTTTTTTTTTACGATATAGAGCCATACTTTACGGTAAAGTACTTTGTGCAATCTACTCAGCCGATGGGCGTTACGTTTACTCTTTTTTTTACGATATAGAGCCATGCTTTACGGTAAAGTACATTGTGCAATCTACTCAGCCGATGGGCGTTACGTTTACTCTTATTTTACGAGGTAGTGCCATACTTTACGGTAAAGTACTTTGTGCAATCTACTCAGCCGATGGGCGTTACGTTTACTCTTTTTTTTTACGATATAGAGCCATACTTTACGGTAAAGTACTTTGTGCAATCTACTCAGCCGATGGGCGTTACGTTTACTCTTTTTTTTTTTACGATATAGAGCCATACTTTACGGTTAGTACTTTGTGCAATCTACTCAGCCGATGGGCGTTACGTTTACTCTTTTTTTTTACGATATAGAGCCATACTTTACGGTAAAATACTTTGTGCAATCTACTCAGACGATGGGCGTTACGTTTACTCTTGTTTTACGAGATAGAGCCACGGTAAAGTATTGCACTACCACATGAGTAAAGAAACCGTACCGTATTCTTTATTGATGTGGTATTACCTCGTAAAAGAAGGGTAATCGTAACACCCGTCGGCAGAGTAGATTGCACTCTAATTACAAATTAATTGATTCTTAATCGAGGATAAAAAGTAGATAGACATCTAATTTTACACCGTATTCACTTACCATCAGGTGGTCTGTGTGCTCGTTTGTCACTATTATCATTACAAAAAAATTCTTAAAGAAAACGTAGTTAAACATTTTACTGAGAGAACAAACGAAGGCATCCACAGAGTGGGCGATTTGAGAATGGTAAACGTGGCCATATTTCCTTTTGTTGCATCCTTGCTTATTGCTATATTTTTATATATGTTTTCCTCTAAACATACAACAATTTTTTACGGTTATGTATATTACCAATACGTATTTTAAACCAGCATATTACACCCACAAATCCAGTAAGAAATGAAAACTGGCGCAGAATATTCCAGTAACTTGCAGCAAGGATCACAATTGGACACGGTAGGTGGCGCTGTTATCGAGATCCAGAAATCGTCCATGCGAGCTCTTAACCGGTTCAGTGCGGATGGCACGCCTGCCGTGCCAGCGATTACTTTGTGTGTGTATACACACGAGTCGTATCTTTTTAAAAATCGTTATAACTCTCTCAAATTGCGTTTTAGGAAAATTTATCCAGAACAAAATATTCATTATTTTGCAAGTAGTTCATGCATGCGGCTTCGTTTCTGGATATTTTGAAAATTTGAAATTTTTAGGGGTTGACAACCTTTTTTTAACTTGTATATGGTACTTTTTTTACTTTGTGAGTTTTCAATCATGTCGTGGAAAAATAGTCTAATAAGTAACAAATAATAGCACTCATTGCGATCGCTCACAAACTCTAGTTGTAAAAAAAAATTCTGGAAAACAAGTGCCCTGTTAAAAAAACAATGCGTTTGTCTTATTGTTTAATATTGCTTAAAATGGATAAACTGCCGTCTTATTACTATCATATGGCCGAATAGACCTACGAAGTACCATGTGCTCTTGTGATATGGTATAAGGTTTATTTTTGCTTGAAACAGTTTCAAACCGTTCATGCATAAAAAAAGTTCGCTAATTAATAGTCTTTTGTCAATCTGCCGCCGTATAGCGCCGGCGTTTGTTTCCTTTTGAAAACACTTGTTTTGCTATTCTTACTAATTAGACGTTTTCAAATCGACTTTATGTTTACATTTGTATAACATTAAATAATATTTAACATTTATAAATATTAATGAATCATAAACCTTATTTTTTTCCAAATTAAGGTTCTTGATTGTTTGATATTTACAAATATTATTATTGGGTGAAAATTTAATTTAATATAAACCAAGGTTTTCCAGGGTGATTTAGCTGTACCTACTTATATAAATATTTTTTTTTATAAAACAACAAATAGTACAAAAGGTTTCTAATCTCTTCATAAAAAAAGTCACTTACTCCCAATTTCAAAGAAAACACGTAAAAAAAACACGTAGTTACCCACTAAAAACAAGTATCCTTCCATTTGTAACTTTAAACAGTGGTAGAGCCACGCGGCAGCTTTTGCTGTCGCGCGGATGGGCCGGCTCGAACCGGGGTGGTACCATGACCTCACAGAATACCAGCGTGAAGTGGAGGTTTAGCTCTGCGTTTCGCTTGGCGAGTACAGGTGGCCGGAGGCCCTTTTTACTGGAAATGAGGCATTCCATCTTAGTCCTCACGGGTGACAACGCATCTACATTTTGATTTGTAATAGAGGATAGATGTAGATGTCTATGGGCCGCAGCAACCACTTACCATCAGGTGGACTGTGTGCTCGTTTGTCACCCTTATCCTATAAAAAAAAGTTTGATGTCAAATAAACTTAATTAGGTCTAAACAAGTAAAAAAAGCATAAAAAAGAACATTACTTTTACACAATGTCTGTGGCGCTTGACACGCTAGGCGTGTCATGAAATATTTGTTCACCGCCACAGTTAAAAGTTGTCGAAAATCGGTGCCGCAACGAATCGGTTAAGTAACGGACATTTAAATAATAAATAGTTGGATGCCTTATATTTCTACTTTTCTACGGACTTCAAAAATGAGGAGGTACTCAATTCGACTGTATGTTCTTTTTTTTTGTGTGTTATCTTGTGTTTTTCTAGGTCAATCGATTTCGATGATTCTTTTTTTAATTGAAATTGGTGCTTCTCATAAAAATATCTCATATAAATTTGATCAAGGACTGACCAATAGTTTTGAGTTACCCCAATAATTTATATTATAGTCGATTGTACAATTTTTTCTAATTTTAAATTATTAATGATTATGTTAAAGTTTTGAATCGACGTCAAAAAAGGAGGAAAATTCTTAATTTGAATGCTTGTTGTTATTTACTGAATGAAGTTCTTAAAGTAACTGCTTAGACTATATTCTTGTTGTTTGTTACATTATGCTTGTGATGACACTCAATGCGTATACGTCATAAAAGATTAAATATTTAAAAATAGCCTCATACCACAGAAGCCCTCTTCAGACCAATAATCTCTTTATGCGCACTAAGCTATGCATTACTATGGTACTATGGCGAAAACAAATTGCGGTGAACAACGTTTATTGTTCAATTATCGCTGCTATAGTGTTCAAACAAAACGTTTGTTATAAATATTTTACGATTTCATTTTGTAGAATAAGTGTGACAAACGTGATTGTAATTGCCAGCAGTGGCCCAGCGATACCTACACCTGTCCTTAGTTAAGAATCAGAATAGCGCTGCGAAGAAATGTTGCATCCCTTTTTGCATTATCTGTCGCATTTACCTCGGGAAAATTTCACCAACGCACATTACGACAAAACTTACGTTACCGTCCGCATCATCTGCATTCTTGGCCACCACTGTGCCATTTATTTGGATTTTTCTTCTTCACACGACTTTCTTGTGGAATCATTTACCATCGGCGATTTTTATGGACCGATACGACTTAGGGACCTTCAAGAAACGAACTTACTCATTTTAAAAAACCGGCATCGTAGTTTATCATGGCCGGCGGTCATACTTACCACAAGTAAGCCGCATGTTTGTTTGCTCCCTTCTATATTCGATATCAACCTTAAAGACTCAGATATAATGCTTATCACCAGTTAAACATAGTCTCCGGTTTTCTACAATCACTCTCTTTAAGAGATATAATATCTATAATCTATTACCGTTTCAAAATGACATTGCTCTGTTCGTAGAAGAAACGGCGAAACAAACTTCGCAAGTATCCTTGTTTCTTGTCATTTTTTAAAGCCAATAATATGAATATTAAATATGATATTCTTCATCAATGTTGAAAAGGAATACCCATAGATAATCAAAGAACGTAATATATAAAAATTACGTGTCACATTGTTTGTCCACAATGAACTCTTAAACTATTGAACTGATTTCAATGAAATTTTGTACACTGTGTGCAGTATGGTCCAACTTGAGAGATAGGATACTTTTTATCCCGATAAGTGACCTTGAATATTTTATTATTGCGAATATAAGGATTTTTTCTTAGGAAGGGCCGTCAGAAAAGGCAGAATAACGTCTGCCTGACCAGCTAGTATATATATATATATATATATATATATATATATATATATATATATATATATTGTATATACAAATTAAAGGTAATAAATGTGTTGCAAATTCACAAGTAGGACATATGTGGTAGCCATCGCCCTCCTCGACAACCGACACGACGCCGTCAAAAAAGGTCCGATGTTCTTTTTATAGGATAAGGTGACAAACGAGCACACAATCCACCTGATGGTAAGTGGTTGCTGTGACCCATAGACATCTACATCTATCCTCAAAAAAGAATCAAAATGCAGATGCGTTTCACCCGTGAGGACTAAGATGGAATGCCTCTTTACCAGTAAAAAGGGTCTCCGGTTATCTACACTCACTATACGAAACACAGCAGTGTTAAGCAGCATTTTACGCTGGTAATTCTGTGAGAGCGTGGTTCTTCCCCGGACGAGCCGACCCATTCGTGCTACAACTATACTGCTAATATAGGTAGTCGATTGTGGGTTAACACATCCCAAGCTTGCATACATCACATCGCAGCAAAAATAAATATAACCAAGGTTAACAGTTTGAGATTCCACCGAAAATGTTATAACAAACTAAAATTAGTTCTTGTTAACGAAATCTTATCATTTGCGAGATAAATGAAAATTGTTGGTAATCTTATCTCTTGTTAGGACTGTGTGTATGGAATAGAATATAGATAAATACTTTGTATGAATCGGCATAAGAGGATACATTATCCTAATTTATCCCGTAGGTATCATGAGAGGCTACTATGCAAAGTACCAGAAATATTTTTTGGCTTGTTGGCGGAATAACTATCTCGACTTGGCCAGATGCAAAATACTCAAATTGGCGACTGAGAGCAGCGACAAAAGTGTCTGGTGCTATGATCGTCAATCTGCCATCCAAGTCCAATTAAGAAGTTAGGATTGTCCAACAGGAGAGGCCTATGTTCGCAATGGACTTTTTGCTGTGGATCGGTGTATAGAATATAATCTACCAGGAGCACATGACCCACTGAGAGGTGAAAATATTAAATCAACAGTAACATTACAACTATGACAAATATATGAGGCAATATGTGGAAAGGCCTATGTTCGGCAGTAGACTTTAAGGGCTAATAAAGAAGAATATTAGTTTTATAGTTTTTATAGTATGGAAATATCGTTATCTGTTTTAATATCGTGTAGTGCCAGTGTAAGATTATCCACTACCCCATATCATCACGTGGGTGTGGTAAGAGACAACAGAGGGAAACAAATCAGGAGATAGGGAACAGCTTCTTCCTAATAACAACAAAAAACAAAAAACTGCGGTTGCTAAACCGCTTCTCAAGCGTGGCAACTATGGCATAAAGGGAGATCCAATCTATGGGTGAGGCCTTTGTTCTAGCGATGGGCGATTGTTGCATAAAAAAACAATCGACTGAATCGAAAATTGTGCTCTTGCGCATTCGATTTTCGAATTAATAGTTCCTCACCATGATTATTCAAATAACAATCGACAAACTACTAATTGTACGCACATCGCACACTGCAATCCGCCGCTATGTAATGCACACGAGTGTGCGGTGTGCGTTGTGCGTCGATGTAACGACGTGTGCTCGTGTGTGCGGTAAACTACGTGCTGATCGCAGAACAGTGTTGAATGCGTCGGTTGTTTTTAAAGTATGTATTACATAATAGGTACATAATATTTTAAATTGTTTACTTTAATTGGTTATTGACTTTTTTAGATAAAGGTTACGGGTTATGAATGACCGGCTTGACGCGATGCCTAAAAGTCATAATGTAATGTAAAAATTTAATTAATATACTTTTAAATACGCTTAACTTAATAAAACTTTTTAATACTAGAGAGCCCTGTACCTATTAAAGTATGAAGAAATGTTTATTGAATTAAAATTTCATGCCTAAAATTTAAGCAATAAAATTAACATCAACAATTTACCATTAACGCCATGTATAGAATGAATGTTCATTCAAGCAATGGTTTGATAACAATACAAATCAGAAAATTGAATAATCTATTGGCGCCAATCGCATACCCAATAACCGCAGTCGTAACGTAAGTAGTGGTGCACAGACTTACGACGTACCGCAAGCCCGCCGCACCATCTTTTGAAACAACTTATTTAGTAGTGCGCTATGGGTGCGCTGCGTTACAAATTAGTACGTATTATAGTTAGAGTTGACACAGGTGTCAGTCATTGTCGCCCGCCGCACGCCGTCGATAACAATCGACTAACATGGATTGTTATCAAATTTTATCGACTAAACTGAACAATCGACTAATTCGATTAGTTTTAGTTATAATCGCCCATCGTTACTTTGTTCAGCTGTGGACTTTAATAGGCAGTAACTAACTAACTAAAGTTGATCCATAAGTTTGTGAAAACTCAATAAAACTGTAGGATAAGTATATGTAAATTGTATTTATTTTTCAACGTTATCGTCTTTTAGGATGGTACACCTAAAATAGCATTTTGCAAGTTGGTTAATTCCCTTGGAAAAAAGGATTGCTCCTGGGACTCGAAAGAGACCTCTACAGCACACATCGCTGTCGACTTTTATATCACGCAAGTGCTTTTTTTAGGTGAATAAAAAGGAGGAAATCACTCGAAGCTAGGTCCGGAGAATATGGTGGGTACTGGCATCAAGTGAAGCCTGAAGTTTGGATGGCAGCGCCTGCAACATCAGATCGATAGACAGGGCCATTATCATGATCATTTATACAGTGGTAGAGTCACGCGGCAGCTTTTGCTGTCGCACGGATGGGCCGGCTCGAACCCGGGTGGTACCACGACCTCACAGAATACCAGCGTGAAGTAGAGGTTTACCTCTGCGTTGCGCTTGGTGAGTGCAGGTGGCCGGAGGCACTTTTTACTGGTAATGAGGCATTCCATCTTAGTCCTCACGGGTGACAACGCATCTGCATTTTGATTTGTAATAGAGGATAGATGTAGATGTCTATGGGCCGCAGTAACCACTTACCATCAGGTGGACTGTGTGCTCGTTTGTCACCCTTATCCTATAAAAAAAAACCTAGAATAGCGTTTTGCAAGTTGGTTAATTACCTTGGAAAAAAAGGCTTGCTCCTGGGACTCGAAAAAGGTCTTTACAGCACACATAGTCACAAGACGCTGTCGACTTTTATATCACGCAAGTGCTTTTATTAGGTGAATAAAAAGAAGGAAATCACTCGAAGCTAGGTCCGGAGAATATGGTGGGTACTGCATCAACTGAAGCACAGCAGTTTGGATGGCAGCGCCTGCAACATCAGATCGATGGCCAGGGCCATTATCATGATCATATATACAGTGGTAGAGCCACGCGGCAGCTTTTGCTGTCGCATGGATGGGCCGGCGCGAACCGAAGTGGTACCACGACCTCACAGAATATCAGCGTGAAGTAGAGGTTAACCTCTGCGTTTCGCTTGGTGAGTGCAGGTGGCCGGAGGCCCTTTTTACTGGAAATGAGGCATTCCATCTTAGTCCTCACGGGTGACAACGCATCTACATTTTGATTTGTAATAGAGGATAGATGTAGATGTTTATGGGCCGCAGCAACCACCTACCATCAGGTGAACTGTGTGCTCGTTTGTCACCCTCATCTTATAAAAAAAATGATGAAAAAGCACTCCAGTACGCAATTTTCCTCGACATTAAGACTTTAGTTCTTCGCGTAGTTTTTTGATTAATGATGCGTAATAATTGTCGGTTATTGCCTCTCCTTTACTTATTATACCAACCGTATCCCAGACGATAGCGGCCATTATTTTTCCAGCGGACATAGACACCTTGAATTTCTTGACTGGCATGGAAGACGGTCTTTTCCACACCTTACTTTGGTTTTTCGATCAATAAACGCACGAATTTCAAATTTCTCCATTTTGCCTACGAACCAACACATCTTCTCGTCATGTATACCTTAAAACTTCAAAACGAGACTGTACAACCAGTGCGTGTTGCCAGTGATGACCTATGGAACTGAAACGTGGTCCTTCACTGTTGGCCGGATGAGGAAGCTTAAAGTTGCTCAGCGAGCTATGGAGAGGGCTATGCTCGGAGTTTCTCTGCGTGATAAACTTAGAAATAAGGATATCTGCATTAGAACCAGAGTGACCGATATAGTCCAACGGATTAGTAAACTGGAGTGGCAATGGGCCGGCCATATAGCTCGAAGTCCCGACAATCGATCCGATTGAGACCGAAGACCGAAAAGGTTCTCGAGTGGCGGCCTCGTACCGGCGGACGAAGTGTAGGGCGTCCCCCCACTAGATGGAATGACGACCTGGTAAGACATGCAGGAAGTGGATGGATGGAGGTGGCTCAGGACCGTGTTTGTGGCATTCCTTGGGGGAGGCCAATGTTCAGCAGTGGACTTGTGAAAGGCTGTAATGATGATGACGATGATGATGCATACGAATCGAATTCCAGCCAAATGTGGTTTGAAAAAAAAAAATTGGGCAGGTACTATAGTTTTTAATTTATTTGTTATGGCCTTGGTTTTAACGAATTTAAGGTTCGAAAAAAATAGAACACATTTCTGTAACTTATTGATAAGTGTCTTATTCCGAAAACTTATTAATCAACCTAGTAATTCGTGTTACATCACTGTGTCAATGTCGCTTTACCACTTTAGAGAAACAGTGAAATATCACTTTATTTTAATTTTATGTCTCGTTATCACTCTACTATGGAAAGATATTCCTTTTCGTAAAATATTAACTAGTGTTCATACCACACAGAGTACATTGTATATACAAGAAACTTTACCATAAGAGGGATATTCCTATAGAATTATTCTATGGATATTCCATTTGATTTCCATTCCAAGATTTCCATGCTAGTAGTGAGTATTCGGAGAAATATGAAATAAAAGTACTCTATCTATCATCAAATAGCGTATATATCTATATCACAATATGGAAGAAAATCACTTTCATATTGTGATATATATTATACTGATAACATACTACATAAGTGATTTTCTTTCTTTTATGTAATAATCATATATACATGATATGGATTTTAAAACGTGAATAAAAGTATAATTACCTAAAAATAGAATACAAATTTACTTTGTTCAGCATACATTGTAGAAGAAATAATGGCATGGGTATGTGTTGTTTTGCTTGCTAAACGTAGTTTAACAGAAACAATAATAGGGTCTTCGTGTGGAATAATAGTATTAAAAGAGACATAACATGTACACCAAAATCAATGCAAGTAAAACTCTAATACACTTGTAATAAAACTGAAAATGTTTGTCCAGTGTAAACAATTGTCATCGGTGCTGGAAATGAAGCCATGTTGTTTAAGTTTAGTAGCAACTTTAGCTTCCTGCTCCTTATTTATTTATTTATTTATTTATTCTTTTCTACATCTACCTTATAATAAGGGATATAAAGGGCGGACTTAATGCCTTGTGGCATTCTCTACCAGTCAACCCTGGATGATTTGAGATGCTGTGGTAGGTGCAACACCACTCATAAATAATTACTAAATATTTTTAAACTATACAAACTTAATATTATCTACTTTGTAATAAAGAGAAAAAATTAATAGTAAATATATAAACGGATAAAATATACTTATATATACAAAACCTCTAAATAATATAACACAAAAATAAAAATAAAATAACATGACGCGTATTAAAATACATATTATACAAAATATCAATTATAAAGCGAAAGAGGGAGAAAAGCAAAAATCGGATAAATCAGGTGGTATTATTCCTGTTAAAGTATTCTCGAACTAGTATTTTAAAATATTGTTTGTTACTGGTTTTTTTGATATGAACAGGCAAGGCATTCCAGAGCAGTATGGACTGCACAGTAAAAGAGGAATTAAAGAAACCACTCTTATGTGGTGGAATACGAATTTTAAGACTATTTTGGGAACGGGGAACTCTATCATGAGTAGAATATTGGTACTGAAAGTTATCCTTAAGATAAGAAGGAGAATTTGGGTCATTTAAAATTGAATATAGTACTTGTAAAATTCGGGAGCTACGCCTTTGACGAATAGAAAGCCATTTAAGCTTATGACGGTACTGAGAAACATGGTCATACTTACGTAAGCCGAAAATGAACCTAATGCAATTGTTGAGAAGGCGCTCCAACTAATCGAGAAGATATTGAGATAGATCTGGGTAACACACATCCGCATAATCAATAATGGGTAATATCAAAGTCTGGACAAGTAGAAGTTTAGTTTTAAAAGGCAGAAAGTTTTTGAGACGGCAAAGAGAACGTAAGGTGGCAGTAACTTTACGGCTTATTTCAGCAACTTGAACTCCCCAGCTTAAGGTATGGTCTATATGTAAGCCAAGATTTTTAACAGATTTACAAAATGGCAGCAATGTTCCATTGTAAAATACGGGAGAAAGATCATTGTTATTAATCTTGGCTAATATTCTGCTACTACCTATAACCATTACCTTACTTAGTCAGTTGAATGTGATAATAAAGATAAGTTTACTATCAATTTGAAGATTGACGTAATAAACGTAACGGTTTTTACACGCTTTATATTACGTTGACATATCGTGCCGTGAATGTCGTACGAGGCGATAGAGGGAGACAAACCAGAAGATGGGCAGCAGCGTTTTTACGTGGTAGAGCCATGCTGCAACTATATTATGGTTGTACCACGAATGAGTCGACTCAATCGAATAGAAGGATACCAGCGTAAAATAGCAGCTTAATGCTGCTGTGTTTCGTATGGTGAATGTAGAGAACCAGAGACCCTTTTTACTGGAAAAGAGGCATTCCAAAAGATAAATATCGATGTCTATGGGCCACAGCTTCCACTTACCATCAGGTGGACTGTGTGCTTATATATCATTACACGCATATTTATTATATATCCTAAGAGACTTACTTAATAAGCGAAAGAATAGTAGCCTAAATTGCGACCAGTCGGCAATCGCAATTTATTAGTGATCGATGCCTAAAAGGCAAAAAGTCGCCTAACTTAGCACCACTGCCCACGCTCCTACAAAACAGCAGCTAAGCGCTACTGTATTACGTCACTAGAGACTGTGTGGTGTATCAATTTACGCCTCCATTTTAATCGACATCAAATTATCAACTCGACTGTCGTTTCATTTATGTGACATTGTTTCAAATGAAATATGTTTATTTCTTCGACACAAAACAAATTAAGTTTCGTGTGTGAACTGGCGTTTTTTTTAATCTACTAATTTACTTTCGTTTTGAAATGAGGTTTCTTTGATCGGAGAAAAGGGAAAAATTGCGCAGGTACCCTCATTTTTGTCATTTGAAAGTTAATATTACATAGTATGGTATATTTTTTGTGTGATATGGTAGAACCATGCTTCTGCTTTATTATGACTGTGTAGTGTGTAGCACAATGGAAATAAATTAACGTTTATTTGAAAATTTTCTCATGGATGACACCGACTGAAAGTGACAGCTTACATACGTCCCTGCGGGACACTAGTTTCCTCCGTAGTGGGAGGGTTTTTGGGACAGGGAAGATTATATTGCCAAAACATATTGACGCACTGCACAGTTCTTTGAAATTACTTCTGTGTTTAACTTCACCGCTAAACACATGATGAATAAGTACTAAAAACTGATATTATAAATATATTTTCCGGCGGGGTTCGAGCTAGGTTTGTTACAGTTTTTTTTATAGCAATAGAGGTGACAAATGAGCCCACAGTCCACCTGATGGTAAGTGGTTGCTGAAGCCCATATACATTTACATCTATCCTCGTGTGGAATCAAAATGCAGATGCGTTGTCACCCGTGAAGACTAAGATGGAATGCCTCTTTTCCAGTAAAAGGGTCTCCGGTTCTCTACACTCACCATACGAAACACAGCAGTGTTAAGCTGCTTTTTTACGCTAGTATTCTGTGAGAGCGTGGTCTTTCCCCGGTCGAGCCGACTTATTCTATGTACTATGAAATTAATTACTATGGGGGCTTATCCCCGGAGCTACCCCAGCTCTGCTGTTGAGTGAAGTATGTTTTTGCTAGTAAGACAAGAAATTTGCATCATAATTCGCAATATCTGACAGGCATAGCAAGCTGTAGTTGGAACGGGCCCGCCATATCGTTTTTTAACACATTCACTCTCCGAGTTTCAGACACAATAGTAAGACCTATTTTGTAGTACACGGAACAGCGAAAGGGTTAGAGGAACTGTTATGATAATTTTCTGGAGTGGGCTTGCAGAGGCAAGCGTAGAGTAGAGCAGATGAGAAAGAGCGGTGATCTGAGGAGACGTCCAAGAAGGCGTTGGATGCAAGACGTTCAGGATCGTGCTTTCGGCACTATTTCAGGATCGATATTTAGCTGTGGACTTCATCATTACATTATTACAGCCTATTAAAAGTTCACTGCTGAACATAGGCTTCACCATAGATTGCCTCGTGGGAAGGATTTGCCATAGTTGCCACGGTTGGCAGGCAGGTTTGCAGGCGCAGTTTTTTATTTTCTAGATGTTATTAGGAAGAAGCTGCTGCCAATCTCCTGAGTTGTTTCCATCCATCGCCTTTTGAGATACTCGCAGGATGATATAGGGTAGTGGAAGTGAAGAAGTGGTTTGTGCAGAAGACTTCTCTTCGAAGAATCATTTTGCGGATGATAAAATTTTGCTAGAAAATAATACTAGAAATGAGTCATATAGGCGAATATCATCTACATACCTACTCGATTTTTTTATGTATTGAAATATATAAAAGTAAAGTAAAGTTGCAGACTATTTACGTCCCACTGCTGAGCACAGACCTCCTCTCATTTCTGAGAGGGTTTTGGGGCAAGGAAATGTCCGCCGAGCTGCGCCGAGCTGCCTCAATGCGTGTTGGAGAACTTCACATGTCTTTGAAATATTTTTTTCTTATTTCTCGGACATGCAGGTTTCCTCACGATATTTTCCTTCACCACCGAGGACGTGGTAAACCAGCACTTAAAATTGCAATTAACAATTTCACTGGTGCCGGCGGGGATCGAACCCGAGCTACTCGCGTACTGTGAAGCTTACAGCGAGCGCTGACCATCTGAGCTACCACGGCCATATATATATTTTTTCCAAATGTGCTAATAATCGGGTAATGCGATTGGGAATTTCAATCTTTTAGCTAAGCGATAACGACAAATTTTCTGCTATTGGAAAGGCACATGTTCAACGTTGTAGGTACTGCCGTGTAACACATTATAGAATCAATCCATCACCACATTTTATCCCGTGTACTAGACTTAAAAAACCAGAACGTTGACAGTAAACAGCGTTAAAGGTGCAAGACGTGTGGTACTGCGGTCATCAATCCACTTGCCAAGCTTAATGATTAAGGCAAATCCTCCGAACAACTGGAGAGGCCCATGTTCAAGGCTTGGACTTTAAGGCCCGTATTAATAAACGTTACTCAGCTCAAGTACACGCACTTGAGTACAGTCTTGAGGTTATGATCTTATTAATAAACATATCTCAAGATACGGTTTAGGTTTACGATATCAGCTGAGTGCCACACTGATTAATAAACGAAACTCGACTCTCAAGTGTGTGTACTTGAGTGCAAGTCACAGAATAGTATTCCTAAGTATAACGTTTTGAGATACTGTTTTTATGTGTTTATTAATTAGCAACGATCTTGAGATGCTGATATCGTAAGGCGTGTCAAATGATTACGCACTTGAGTCGTTGAGTAACTTTTATTAATACGGGCCTAACTAATGAACTGGCTAATGAAGGTGAAGAAGAAAACAACTTTAATCATAGTTCGTATAACCGGGGTATGACCACGCTCTCACAGAATACCAGCGTAAAACAGCAACTCAATGCTGCTGTGTTTCGTATGGTAAGTGAAAAGAACGGGAGGACTTTTTTACTGGACAGGAGGCATTCGATATTAGTACTCCGGAGTGACAATGCATCTGTATTCTGATTCTTACTTAGTCGAGGATAGATAAAGTTTTGTGCCACAGTATACACTTACCATCAAGTGTGTTCGCTTGTCAGCCATATACTTTATTAAAAAAGTTTATTTTTGCATTAATACCTCACTGATAGGCGCCGTCAGTATAACAGTACAGCGGCAATACTGCTGCAGCATAATGCTCAGTCGGTTGCCTTTTTGTTACTGCAATCCAATAAATAATTAACATTAATTTCTCGTATATTTTATGTATTTGTATTGTTTTGTAGCGACGAATAAAGTCTCCTTTTTTCCGACACAATTTTTAAAGTTACTAGTCACGTCGCTTCAACAATGTCAAGCTATAGAGAACATGGCGCCCAATTACGGCTTGTGAGCTTGCGTGCCAGCAAACACGTAGCCTATCGACCAAACTGCGAACTCTCAAAATAAAAATTAGTTTTAGTGATTCGGTGCACTTTCAACTGTGTACGTGACGTTGTACGCGTCTTTTCTCAGCTGCAGTGTATAGTGATTTAATACAAGTAAAAGAAGTAAGTTACCCCCTACAACTTCCCACTCCTGGACACAAACCTCCCTTCATTTCTAAGAGGTTGATTGACATTGTTAATTGCAATTTTAAGTGGTGATAAATTGAATGTATTTTAAATTAATTTATATAATATTTTTCTCATTTATATTTATTCGCAGATTTTAAACCTTAGAGTTTTAGAATGATTTTTCAAATTTAGACCAAACAGCGCTGTGTCTATTTCAAGTGACGCCGAAGCCACTCTACTTAACTCTACTCCTCTTCTACATGTACTAACGCACACACCTTTTTTCTTTCTTTCTACAGCTCGTAAAAGTTCACCGCTGGACGCACACATAAACATCTAAAACCACGTTGTTGGTTGCAAATGATTTTATATGCATACGTGTCCGTGAGTGTGTTTTCTAACAAGAGCATGGTTTTGGCTACGTTGTTGCGTCACTTGGAACACACGCAGCGCTCCGTCTTTCTTTGTTGGTCTAAGGTTTTAAAAGAGAACTTTAGTAATTTAACAGGAATACGAAAATTACTTTGCTGTCGTTTTTCTCTTGCCTCACACTCCTAACTCCAATGGAAATCAGCGTTACAAATGGAAATCTATTTTAAATACGAGAATTAAAGCTGAGTGGAGACCATTTTGGTGCATATTGAGTAATTTTTTATGTTTTTGTTAAGATCTAAAATATTTCTTTTCTCCGTCTTGCCCGTTTTTAGTTTGTTATAATGTATGTGCCAAATAAACTTATTACGTTCTTTCTTTATATGCATATAGCCGAACGTCCACCGCAAACTTAACAAACTTAGTTTATCTTAGCTCGCATAGCTGAGCCAGTTTTTCATACATGTGCGTCCACCGCAAATATTGTAATGCAAATATTTTGTTTAATACTTTTTTAATAAATTGCTCAACAATGCTAATTTGAAACAATTAACTTTATATTCTTCTTTATTATTGTGTGCAAGATCATTGAATTGTTTGCCAGTATTCATTTATTGACTGTATGTGCGAATGTTACGCATTTAATATTCTTATAACTTCTTTTATAGCTAGGTATCCAACTGTTTAGAAGCAAAGGTAAATCTTTTACTTAGCGGGCGAAACAAAATGTTTAAAACATTCCTGGAGTCCATCCCACAAAACCGTACGCAAATGGTGAACGATCTGGATTTACCTGATGATCTGACGGTTGCTTCCTACGTCTGGACGGAGCCCGACGAATCGCTGCTAAACAGTGACAGTCTCGTCTCCGGCAGTCTCGGAGATTATGACGTGAAGAGTCTCACCAGTGCGTCCAGCCTTGCTTTATCGCGCGCTATGACTGACTCTGAAATAGACTACGAGAGGTATCGTAGAGTGAGTATCAGACATGAATATATAATTTAAATAAACCTTCATTATATAAAATATAAATAAATATACAAATAAACCGTTTTACTGGGTGGTAAGACTCCTTTTCTACCGACTTCAAACAGGAAGAGGTACTCAATTCGACTTTATGTTTTATTGTTTCTTTTTTTATGTGTCTCATAACTTTTTTCTAGGTGAACCGATTTCGATGATTGATTAATTTGTGTTATTGAGTCACGAATGATAGTTGCTACTTAGCTGTGAAGGAAGCTCTAACCACAAACTATATAGAAACGCTATGCGTTGCTCTAACTCATTTACTAGCCGGTACGACTTCTTTTCCGCCATGGAGTGCATCTGCGTACCTACCCTATTTACAGACTTTAAAAAATGAAGAGGTACACAATTGACTGTATGTGTTTTTGTGTGTTCACTCAGAACGTTTTTCTAGGTGAACCGATTTGAATAATCCTTTCTATTTGAAAGCTGGTGCTTTACTTGTGGTCCCATATAAATTTGATCAAGGTCTGACCAATAGTTTTTGAGTTATTATTAATAATTTATATGGAAGTCGTTTCTACAAAATTTTTAATTTTAAATTATATGCCCAAAAGTCAGTCTGACTAGGTGCCAGTAGGTTACGCATTTCTGCCGCCGAATAGCAATACCTGCAACTGCTGTGTTCCTGTTCCTACTGACTGAAGGGCATAGATAGCTCGTGTAATCACAGGTTGTGAAGGATTCCATCTTAGTCCTCAGAGATGACAATGAATCTGTAGCCATTTTCGCTTAAAGTTGGCTTCATGTGTCCATGGGTTGCAGACTGCAGTGGCTATACTTACCATCAGATGGACTGTAAGCTCGTTTGTCACCTTTTTTTATAGGATAGGGTGACAAGCGAGCACACTGTCCCCCTTGTGTTAAGTGTTAGCTGTGGCCCATAGACATCTACATCTATCCTCGATTACGAATCAAAATGCAGATGCGTTTTCACCCGTGAGGACTAAGATGGAAAGCCTCCTTTCCAGTAAAAAGGGTCCCCGGTTCTATACACTCCACATACTACTTATTATACATACTTTATACGTGGTAGAGCCATGCTGCAGCTATATTATGGTTGTAGCACGAATGGGTCGGCTCGACCGGGGAAGGACCACGCTCTCACAGAATACCAGCGTAAAATAGCAGCTTAACGCTGCTGTGTTTCGTATGGTGAGTGTAGAGAACCGGAGACCCTTTTTACTGGAAACGAGGCATTCCATCTTAGCCCTCACGGGTGACAACGCATCTGCATTTTGATTCGTAATTGAAGATAGATGTAGATGTCTATGGGCCACAGCAACCACTTACCATCAGGTGGACTGTGTGGTCGTTTGTCACCCTATCCTATAAAAAAAACATACTAAACACAATAGCGTTAAGCTGCTATTTTACGCTGGTATTCTGTGAGAGCGTAGTCCTTCCCTGGTCGAGCCGACCCATTCGTGCTACAACTATACCAGTAATATATAGCTGAAGCATGGCTCTACCACGTAAAAAACTTTTTAACAAAACACCTAAAATTTTACTATCTAAGATGAAATTCAGTCTTAACATTCAGCACGAACAATATCTAGTTAACACGACCTTTCTACCGACTTCAAAAAGGAGGAGGTACTCAATTCGACTGTTTTTTTCTGCCGACTTCCAAAAAGGAGACGGTACTTAATTCGACTGTATGGTTTTTTATGTGTTACGTTATAACTTTTTACTAAGTGATCCGATTTCGATGATTATTTTTTTATTTGAAAGCTGGTACTTCACATGTAGTCTCTTATGAATTTGATCAAGGTCAGACCAATAGTTTTGAGTTATTCTTAATTACTTATATTGAAGTCGGCTGTACAAAATTTTAAATTATTTGTGTGTGGTACCTTATAACTTCTTTCTGGGTAAACCGATTTCGATGATTCTTTTTCTGCTTGATAGCTGGTGCTTCTCACATGGTCCCATATAAATTGATCAAGGTCTGACCAATAGTTTTTGAGTTATCCTTAATGATTTATATGGAAGTTGGTTGTACAACATTTTTAATTTTACTACTTGTTACAATCCCTCTTTCGGATAAACAAAGAAAGATAAGACAGAACACTGCGCACACTTCAAGTGACACCAAACCCATACACAAAACTTATTGTAAGTTTACAAGCAACAATTGTTATGGTTTAGGTGTATATGTGTGCGTAAGTGCGTGTCTTATTCTTACCAATATGTGAGCACAGTTTTGGCATCAGAAATATACACAGTATTCTGTATATCTATCTTTATTGATCTGAGACAACCCCATTCTTGCGTAATATAAATTGACTCATACAAATTTGGTATATATGTACGAACAGTAATTTGTTTTCAAGATAATATACTACTGCTATTTTTACTTCATAGGTATATACTTTTCTTCACGGTTATTCTTTACTTCGAGATGAGATGTGGTGACCATAGATTACTAATATATAAAAGACCTTTGATTATATACATGTCTAGATGCCACATTGACCGTACCAAACGGCGCAAATAAAGTCTACTAAAATTGTTAGACTCGCTTCTCCCTTACGTCCCCCTTTAGGGGTATATATGTTCTGTGCTTACGTCAGTGTCATTTGAATCACTTAAGGATAACGTGCTCACGAAAAATAATTAATAATGCCGGTTTGTGCTGTCAAATTGTATCGTAATTATGTGGGAAAACACGATGATCACTTTTCATCAGCAAGTTTTGTTATTTAACCGCTATTATATTAAGAAAAAACGATATTTTAATTCGTTATTTTGTAGGTTTGTTTCATTAGCCGGTGTTGTCAGCTTATTACTAGGGAGATTTGGCGAAACTATGGGAGACAAAATACAAATATCATTACACCATCTTTCGATCAAGAGAACATTATTATTTTAAAAATTTCATTATTTATTTGATCAGTACATGATAATTTACCTATAAAAAATAAAGGAAAACCGTGACGTTATGCACTAAATAGTATTTTTGTTAGTTCTTTCTAAAAATTTTTAATTTTCTAAAGTCTCAGCCGTTTCGTTTACCCTGCCGATGGTTCCCATCTGGTTGGGTTTTATTTATTAATTTTTGTATTTTATTTTATTGATATTTATGTATATAAAATTTTCATTTATATGTTTACAAAACTATAACTAAAATACATAAATACCAAAAGTAATATAAATACCAAAAAATGATTAGTTATGTATTCGCTAAACATGGTACCTACACAAAGATGACAAATAGTTGTACATAGTACACATACGAAAACGATTTAAATTAAATTAAAATTACAATTCATCATTTTATTTTATAACTAGGCAAATCAAATAAGTATATATAGAAAAAAAAATTAAAGTCAAATGAGTATGTACTTAATCTAATGGGAAATATTCAAGAGCTGGTATCACTCGGCTCGCCCCCGAGTGACGCAGCGCGCTTGTTAAACAATAGTAGTAACGCATACTTGTGTGCGTAATATGCACACAAGCGCTTCAAAACGGGCCGGTCGTTTTTGTTGCGATTGCAGTGCAACGCTCTATCTAGACATGTATATAATCAAAGTAAAAGACATTGGTGGTAACCATAATTGTATTATTTCTCCTTTATGCCCGGGCTACACTAACGAGAAATGCCGTTAATTATCGCGTTGATGAGCGTTGAATGTAGGTGTGGCCACCACTTAACGTAATAATTCTACAACGGCAAGAACAACGCCGTTTTGTCGGTACATCAAAGAGATTAACGCACGAATTAACGCGTTGAAGCGGCCACACTACGTTTGTCTCATTGTTGTGCACGGTGAGCGCAACGGAGTCGCACGTATGGCTGCGATAGAGTGGAATAATGAAAAAGTTATTACGTTTCTTGAGATTCTGCAAACAGAGCCATGCTTAGGCAATGATAAAATATATTCATATAATAAAAATTTACACTCATCAAACATAGTGTAGCAGCATCAACGTTCATCTTGCTTGAAATTCAAGGAATATTAACGTAAAGTGACCATACGTCCCGTTTTGAACGGGACTGTCCCTTTTCTCGGTCACCTGTCCCGTTGTTCCCAAACAAAGCTCCGGGACGCAAAATAGTCCCGTTATCCTAAACCGCGAGAAAATTTAAAACTATGAAGTTCGTCAGACACGAACGGTGCGAGAGCGGGACCGGCCCAAAAATAAGCGAATGGGATAATTTCAAAGTTTTCGCAGAAACTCGTTGGGTGATTCAAACATTTCTCACCAACATTCTCAACATAAATTCTCTTCCATTTTAATCGAATATATTTTATGTATACCTGGTACAAATGCTCCAGTAGAAAAAGTATTTTTCTATTATGAATAAATTGTGGACGTCTGAAAAAAAATCACTTACAGGTTTCAGTTCTAAAGGCGATGTTGATAACAAAAATCAATGTAAAAAAAAAACTTGCGCTTATTTAAAATCATCACCAACTTTATTAAAGCAAATTTGTTCCACTGACAAATATAAATATAATTAAAAAAATTGTTGCATTTAATAATTACTGTCTGAGGAGCTTTGCTTTAATGAAGCTGGTGAACTGGTGATTAATTTTTATTTTTCACAATTTGTTAAAATATAAATAATTATAATTAATGTGATTATAATTATAGTGAACACTAATTGTATAAAGTTACAGTTTTTTAAATAAATAATAATTTCTTTTTATTGTTAACCTGCTAACTGGGGAGTATCTATAAATAAACCCATGTCCCGTTTTGAGTTAATAAATAAATGGTCAGTTTACTTTAACGCCGTTGAACGGCAAATGACGTCGACCGTTCCAAGTGTGGCCACTCAGTTTATCGCGTTAAAATTAAGGCAATAATTGTTGCGTTTTTGGGCATTGACGTTTCTCGTTACTGTGGCCCGAGCATTACTCGTTAAAAAACTATTGCTATCGAATATCTAGCCGAAATTTATTTGTACTTGATCTAATGTTAATATTTTATTTGTATTTGACATGTGTGAAATAAATTTGCATATATTACTTAATTAAAATGCAAATTATACCAAGTTTATTTGGATAACACAAAATTAAACAGAACAGTTAGCACAGAGCTAGTCTTTTTATACCTACTATGTTTTTTTTTAATTGGCATCACTGTAAATTTACTTAATTGAGTACTTCAAAGAATTTAGTATACCATACGAGTGTGCGACCAATCTGCTCTTCCTATCTATTTCCTATTTGGTGACTAGTTGTACGTTCAATTTATTGTTTCTATTCTGTTTATATCAATTTAAGTCCCGTATTGAAACAGAAACTTTTTTATTCAATATAGATTATAAATAATACTTATTGAAAGTCACTCTTTTGTATAATTACCACTGGTTCGAAAAGAAACCTCTGTCCTGGGAAGAACCAGCAAGAAACCCAGCGGGACTTTTTTTTTAAAATAACAGCTTACAATCATGTATGTTACACAAATTAACAAACAATAATTTAAAATTAAAAATTTTGTACAGCCGACTTCAATATAAGCGACTTCAATATAGGTTATTTAAGAATAACTCAATAACCATTGGTCTGACCTTGATTAAATTTATATGGGACCACACGAGAACTATCAGCTTTCATATAAAAAAAGAATCATCGAAATCGGTTCGCCCAGTACAAAGTTATGAGGTAACACACATAATAAAAAAAACATACACTCGAATTGAGTACCGTCTCCTTTTTGGAAGTCGGCAGACAAATTAGAAATAGCATGGTATTAGTCTAGGACTTAAAGATCCCACGTTTATCTGAGCTTTGTCGTATAGGGACAATTAAGAACAAAAGGAATCTACCCTAAGAGCAACAAAACAACAAAAATACAACAAAACAAATAATATATTTAAGATTCAAAAATATTTACAATTTTATATAACAAAAATGGAGTATGAATATGAGGATGGATGATGCGATTTACAGATTATTTTAAAAAAAGTAAATAAAAAAAAGAGATTAGTGCCGAAGCTGAGTCAGAAGATCCAAGGTGTGCTCTCAGCGCCTGGAACGAGCACACACGGCGTAGGTGAGAAGGCGTGGGCGTCTCTAGGCGACGACCTCCGGTGAATGTGGTAATTGCAGGATCCGGCGATTTCAGGCCAGACAGGGGCTTGCAGGATCCTCAGCGGCTTCAGACATCACAGAAACCTGCAGGATCCGGTGACTTCAGGCGGAACCGAGGTTTGCAGGTTCCCGGCGACTCCAGGTAGAGCAGAGACTTGTAGGATCCCGGCGACTTCAGGCAGAGCAACGGTTTGTAGAGTCCAGCGACTTCAGATAGAGTAGAGGTTCGTAGAGTCCAGTGGCTTCAGGCAGGACAGAGGCTTGCAGGATCCCGGGGCAGAGCGGCCCCGGGATAAGGCCTTTACAAGATGCTTCCAATTCGAGGACTGAAGCAAGACTGCCTTTCTTCACCGATTGTTCGGCTTTTATATCTTTCTAGAGAGAACGGAAAAATTATTTAAATTAAACGCAAATTTTTTGTAAATGGTCAAGAGGAAAGAGTATTTATGTGGAATTATCGAAATAGAAACAACAGACCGGTAGCAAATTTGAATATAATTTCCATGGAGACCAAATAAACAACAATAACAAAACATGTCAAATTTTAGTTTTAGGCTTGTAATAAGAAAACGGCAAGATTTAAGTGGAAAAGGTGATATTATTGATATAGGAAAAAAGGTAGCGCAACTACCCACACAAAGCCCGAAATTGTAGAGTTACGGAAAACTAACTAAAAGATCGAAAAAAAGGTAGACTTCATTGACACCAATTTAAAAGTGCTGATAATGTGAAAATACGAAGTAGAAATGATTTGTGATTGTGTTCTTATGGTTTAAAATCGTTACAGGATCCTATGGAAATAAAGGTGATGTAAAATATCCAGTTTTGAAGTGAATGCAGAAAATCGAAACAGAATGGAAAAATGGATTTAAAATAATGTAAAATGATAAGTAAGTAGCATAACACTACATTTTCCCCCCGACCCTGGAAAATTTTTGACTCAGCAAAAATTTTGATATATACATTCTAAAATAAACCATAAAAACACAGCTTTGCAGAAACAGACATCACCAGTCAAAATCAGATATACTATCTCTTACATTCATCATCTGCATTCAGGTAAGGGTGGAGTTAACATTCAATGACTACCACTCTAAAAGTGTGTTTTCAAAATGACATTAAGGCTTATTTAAGGAGTAGTCATCCGCTCCTGCGTGGGAAAAAAAAAACAAATTATTCGAAGAGACACCACTCTAAATGTGTGTTTTTCGAAAGGACATTCAGGCTTATTTAGGGAGTTGTCATCCGCTCCTAAGTGAAGATAAAAAATTAAGGGAGTAGTCAGCTGCTCCCAGGTGAAGATAAAGGTGAAGAAAATTAAGGGAGTAGTGAGCCGCTCCCAAGTGAAGATAAAGATAAAGAAATACCTCAAGTAAGCTTTAGTCGCTATGACTTAAGTAAAGATTAAGAACGGCCAGAGCGGTAGGGCTCAAAGCCAGAGATCAGCAACATCACCAACGAGATGTGTCTGAAATAAAAATAAAAAGTGACGATTAACCAACGAAAGTTCGAGGTCCTAAAGCAAGATGTGTTGAAGAACACTGGATCATCAAACAAACAAACAAATTAAAAGAAATAAAATAATAAGGTGAGAATGATGGTGATATTTATACATATATACAAATTAACGGTTAATAAAAGTTAAGAAAATTTATGATTTTACGTCTTTGATGTGCCACTTGCCTCTAACTCCATTAGGGTCTTCAAGCACATAGACTAGTGGTGACAGTTTAGCTATCACCTTGCACTTGATGAACTTAGGGGCAAGTTTAGCATTAAAGTATGCGCCGGCATTGCTTAAAACATGGTTTTTACGCCAAACAGTATCTCCCACATTAAATTCTTTAAAAGACCGACGAAGATCATAGCGAGCGCTATTTTTAGCGTGAGCTATGTGAAGTTTAGTTTGAACTTTGTGAAATATAGATGAGAGGAGACCAGCATTAGACGCGTAAATATCACGAGGCATAAATACCAATTCCTCGAGGTTCTGAGTTGGAGTATAGAAGGAACCACAAGGTATTGTTTCCCTACCAAAGACTAAAAAATTTGGAGTAAAACCAGTAGCTACATTTGTAGCGCTGTTCATTGCGTACTGAATCTTAGCAAGATGGTTGTCCCAGGATCTATGATCGTCTCCTACTAGAGATGCTAGAGCTGTAATAATTGTACTATTAAACTTCTCCGTAGGATTAACCTGAGGACAATATAAAGCTGTGTGAAAAATACAAGGAACATTATAAGAATTTAAAAATGAGTGGAATTCTCGCGACTGAAATTGAACAGCGTTGTCCATTATAATAGTTTGAGGAATGCCATGAACTAGAAAAACTGAATTTTCCAAACATTAATAATATTAGCTGAAGTAGCACGTTTAAGGGGAAAAATCATAGTATATTTAGTAAAATTGCAGTTAATTACTAGAATATACTGATTTCGTCTTCGAGTCATTGGCAATGGACCCATAAGATCTAAGGATATAGTTTGAAAAGGTCTGGAGCAAAGTTTGGGTTTACCCATAAGACCATAGGGAGAATGATTAGGGTGTTTGTAGGTTAAGCAGGTTTCACAAGTCGAGATTAATTCAGCAATGTCCTTAAACATACCAGGCCAATAGTATTTTAATGATATTTTCTTGAATGTTTTGAAGATACCAAGATGGAGTTCTGAAGGGGAACCATGGTTAGCTTCAATAAGTGCCTGTCTATCTTGAGGTAGTGGAACTTCTTTCCAAATAAAGTCATCGTTTAGACGATCGGGAGAATGGATACAGCGGTAAAGTTTGTTATCCCTGATAGTGTAGTTGGGATATGCGTCTGAATTGTTGGAACATCCGAGAAAAATTTTGTTGTAGTGTTCAAGTCTACGATCAGGTGGTTCTTCAATCGTAATGGGATGTACGCCTTGAGGTGAAGTTTCTCGTGTATTAGGACGTTCTTGATTTTTATGTCTTGATAATAAATCTGGAACAACGTTATCCTTTCCTTTTTTATGTTTTATGACAAAGTTAAAGCATGATAAGCGTAAAGTCCAGCGAGCAAGTCTTCCTGATGGGTTTGATAAATTCTAAAACCATTTAAGTGCAGCATGATCAGTATATATTGTAAATTCTTTACCATTGTCTAGGTAACATCGCCAATGTTCTAATGCAGTTATTACAGCCAATGTTTCTCTTTCAGTAGTTGAGTAGTTCTGTTGATTTTTATTTAGTGCTTTACTCATGTAAGCAATCACGACTTCTTTATCATCTTGGTGTTGAGTAAGCATTGCTCCTATGCCATAATTTGATGCATCACAATGTACAGAGAAGGGTAGTTCGAAGTTAGGGCAAGCAAGGACAGGAGCAGTTACCAAAGCTTCTTTAAGTTTCTGGAAAGCAGCTGCAGCTTGTGAATTCCATAAAAATTTAGGAGCGTTCTTCCCGGAACAGGTTAGTTGGTTGAGTGGAGAGGCAATAGTGCTAAAGTTTGGAATGAATCTTATGAACCAGCTGCAGGTGCCTATGAATCTTCGTACTTCTTTTCTGCAAGTAGGTACAGGATATTCTAAAATAGCTTTTATTTTATCTGGATCTGCACGTAGACCATACTCGTCCACAAGAAAACCAAGGTATTTCAGTTCTTTCTTGAAGAATTGACTCTTCTCAAAGTTAATAGTTAGATTGGCATATGATAGTTTTTCATGAACTTTCATGAGAAGCGATATGTGTTCATCAAAAGTCTCACTAATAATAACAATGTCGTCCAGATAGCAAAATACCTTGTTCTCAAATTCAGGAGTAAACAGCATATCCATTAATCTTTGTAGAGTTGCAGGTGAGTTGGTGAGGCCAAAAGGCATTACTTTAAATCTAAACATACCTCTTCCAGGTACATAAAAGGCAGTTTTATCTTTGTCCGCAGGATTCAAGGGAATTTCCCAAAATGCTTTCGCAATGTCAATGCTTGATAAGTATTTGGCATTCTTCAGGTTGTCCAAAATTTCGCTTATTAGTGGTAACTTATAAGCATCACGACGTGTAATTAAGTTAAACTTCCTGCTGTCAACACAGAAACGCCATTCACCATTCTTCTTCGGAGTGATGAGAACTGGAGATAACCAAGGACTTTCGCATTGTTCAATGACGTTCCATCGCAGCATCTTGTCAACTTCATTAATTAACGCTTTTTGTTTTTCAGGAGACAGTCTGTAACATCTTTGTTTGATTGGAAGAGAATCACCAGTGTCAATCTTGTGGGTGATTAAGTGTGTGCATCCCAGGATACCTTTTTCTTCAAAAGAAATTGTCTTGAAGCGTTGGATGATGTCATTAGCGATGTTCTTTTGACTAGGAGTTAAATGCTCATAAGGTAAAACTTTAGTATCTTTAGTTTCGATAGCAGAACATTTAGATTCTGTAAAGTTAAGAGAAGATAAAACACTAGGTAAAAGATTAAATTTTCTCCAAAAGTCAATACCTAATATTAGCGAAGGAAATATTTCGGGGAAAACGTAAGCTTTAATTAAATGAGTTTGATTATTGAAATGAATAGGTAAGTCAAAATAATCCAAGGAATTAACTTTTTGATTATTAGCAGTAGAGACAGTAATAAGATCTGACTTGAAAAGTTTGCAGCCCAGTTTAAGAATTTCCAAATGAGAATTATTACCCAGAATAGTTACTGAACTGCCAGAATCTAGTAAGCCAGATAAAGTTAAGTTATAAATTTTGACATTAACGAATGGACGATTAAGATCTTGTTCCTTGGAGTAGAGTGTAGAAGAGATTTTGTAACAAGAAAAGAAGTTTTGAATTGTTTTAATCCAATTAGTCCAATCGTCGTTATCAAAGTTTAAGTTACTTTTCAAGTCAGTAGTTAGTTTTTTGAACTATAGTATTAGGTTTGGGAGAACAAGTAGGGCAATCTGCAGTTTTAAAACCCTTAAGACCACATTTGAAACAAATCACGAATCGTGGTTGAGTACAGGTGTTCAAAGAATGACCTTGTTTACGACAGCGAACACAAAAGGAGCTTTCTTGAGGAGCTTTAGTTTGAGAGAGACTATTAACTTGCCTAGAAGGGTATTTGTAGGATGAAGTGAATTTATTCATGAGGGGAGGAGAAGGTCGTGAGTTATTAGAAGAATTTGAAGAGTCAACTGAACTTGAAGTGGAATGCTTGTAGTTGAATTCAGAAATAAGAGGACTTTGTTGTACATTTGGTTCTTTAAATTGTTTGTCTCTGTCTAGGAATTTTTCATAGTTTTGGCAAGTAGCCAAAAGAGAGTCGATAGAGTCAATGTCTTTTAGAGCTACGAAGACAGAATAACATGGGCGAATATTCCTCAAAATAATCTCCAATTGTTCTGTTTCAGAAAGTTTCTTCGAAAGACGAGAAAACATTCCAGACATGATGGAAATATAGATGACAATAGGTTCATCTCGACCTTGAGTTCGATTCCTAATCGCTTCTAAAAGTTTGTGATCATAATCAAAACCACCAAAGTCTTTGATTAATAATGAAGAAAGTTCGTTCCACGTTAAGTTTGGATTCTGATTATATTTAAATCTGAACCAATGAAGAGCATTGTCAGTGAAAATTTCAAACGCTTGTGAAATCAACAAGTCTTTGGACAAGCCACGAGCTATACAGTATTCTTCCAGTTTTTGAAGAAAGGATCTTGGACAGCTTTTACCATTGAAGGTGTGTCTTTTCAGATCTTTGAAGACGTTGGTTGGAGAAAAAGATTGAGGTGGTGGTGGAGGATACGGGGTATGGACCTGAATAGAAGTTTGAGAAACAAGAGGGAGTTCCGTGACAGTCGGGTCAAACGTAACAGTCGGGTCAACAGGAGGGTCAAGTGATGGAACGTCATTTTCAGTTGAAGGTGGAGTCAAGGATTCGAATTGTTTAGCCATAGCGTCATATTTCATCTTCAAAGTCTCGAAATTAGCTTTAAAGTCTGGATATAAGTCAGTATCTATTCGCTCTAATCTGTAAAAAACATGGTTAATAAAAGTTTCTATTAGTCGTAAATATTTGGTTTCACCTTGTAAACATTTTTTAATTTTACAGTCCAGATAGGTCAATGTAGAATCAATTTGAGACAAGTCATCCTCGATCGGAATTGGAGAAGTCAGAATATCTTCAGGGTGAGAATTCGCAACTAAACGTAAAACTTGTTTTTTTAGAAGCAAAACAGTATTAGCTGGTTCCTCACATCTAATCTTCACTTCGTATTCAAGTTCGGCCTTGTTAAGGAATTCGTACTTAATAACCCTTTTCATTGTTATAATTACGTGTAAAGTTAAGTTTAAGAAATAAAAATATTATTAAAAATCGTACCTCTAAGTTATCTAGAATAAAAAATATTATAGTGATGAATGTAACTTAGAGTGATGAATGTAAATGAAGTGTTATTTGTAGGCCTAAATATAATCCAGATAAGTTGAAAAACTAGAAGAAGTTTTGTTTTAGAATTTTGAAGATATGAAAAGGATGTGTAAATGAATGATGAATAATAAGTTAAGAACGAAAGGGAAAGCAATTAAATCAAAAGGGACTAGACAAGGCGCAGTAAAGGTGAAGAATTAAGAGAGAAAGAGGACTTTTACGTTGGGCGCCAAACTGTCGTATAGGGACAATTAAGAGCAAAAGGAATCTAACCTAAGAGCAACAAAACAACAAAAATACAACAAAACAAATAATATATTTAAGATTCAAAAATATTTACAATTTTATATAACAAAAATGGAGTATGAATATGAGGATGGATGATGCGATTTACAGATTATTTTAAAAAAAGTAAATAAAAAAAAAGAGATTAGTGCCGAAGCTGAGTCGGAAGATCCAAGGTGTGCTCTCAGCGCCTGGAACGAGCACGCACGGCGTAGGTGAGAAGGCGTCTCTAGGCGACGACCTCCGGTGAATGTGGTAATTGCAGGATCCGGCGATTTCAGGCCAGACAGGGGCTTGCAGGATCCTCAGCGGCTTCAGACATCACAGAAACCTGCAGGATCCGGTGACTTCAGGCGGAACCGAGGTTTGCAGGTTCCCGGCGACTCCAGGTAGAGCAGAGACTTGTAGGATCCCGGCGACTTCAGGCAGAGCAACGGTTTGTAGAGTCCAGCGACTTCAGATAGAGTAGAGGTTCGTAGAGTCCAGTGGCTTCAGGCAGGACAGAGGCTTGCAGGATCCCGGGGCAGAGCGGCCCCGGGATAAGGCCTTTAGAAGATGCTTCCAATTCGAGGACTGAAGCAAGACTGCCTTTCTTCACCGATTGTTCGGCTTTTATATCTTTCTAGAGAGAACGGAAAAATTATTTAAATTAAACGCAATTTTTTTGTAAATGGTCAAGAGGAAAGAGTATTTATGTGGAATTATCGAAATAGAAACAACGGACCGGTAGCAAATTTGAATATAATTTCCATGGAGACCAAATAAACAACAATAACAAAACATGTCAAATTTTAGTTTTAGGCTTGTAATAAGAAAACGGCAAGATTTAAGTGGAAAAGGTGATATTATTGATATAGGAAAAAAGGTAGCGCAACTACCCACACAAATCCCGAAATTGTAGAGTTACGGAAAACTAACTAAAAGATCGAAAAAAAGGTAGACTTCATTGACACCAATTTAAAAGTGCTGATAATGTGAAAATACGAAGTAGAAATGATTTGTGATTGTGTTCTTATGGTTTAAAATCGTTACAGGATCCTATGGAAATAAAGGTGATGTAAAATATCCAGTTTTGAAGTGAATGCAGAAAATCGAAACAGAATGGAAAAATGGATTTAAAATAATGTAAAATGATAAGTAAGTAGCATAACACTACAGCTTTTAATAAAAAAGTATGGCTCAGTATGTCACTTGTCTCGCATGTCGTAAAAAGTAACTAATAAATAATTATAGTATATATATATATATATATATATATATATATATATATATATATATATAATAAAAATATTGTGTTTTCTGCAGACTTCCAAAAAGGAGACGGTACTCAATTCGAGTGTATGTTTTTTTTTTGTGTTACCTCATAACTTTGTACTGGGGGAACCGATTTCGATGATTCTTTTTTATATGAAAGCTGATAGTTCTCGTGTGGTCCCATATGAATTTGATCAAAGTCAGACCAATGGTTATTGAGTTATTCTTAAATAACTTATATTGAAGTCGCTTATATTGAAGTCTGCTGTAAAAAAAAAATTAAATTATTTTTTATACGATAGGGTGACAAACGAGCACACCGTCCACCTAATGGTAAATGGTTGCTGTGGCCCATAGACATCTACATTTATTCTCGTTTGCGAATCAAAATGCAGATGCGTTGACACCCGTGAGGACTAAGATGGAATGCCTCTTTTCCAGTAAAAGGGTCTCCGGTTCTCTACACTCGCCATACGAAACACAGCAGTGTTAAGCTGCTATTTCACGCTGGTATTATGTGAGAGCGTGGTCCTACGCCGGTCGACCGACCCATTCGTGCTACAAATGTACTAGCTACGGCATGGCTCTACCACTTACATAATTTGCGATTTTTTTTAAATACGGTAACCCAGAATGGGATTTTCTCCTGTACCGTGGTGAGCAGTTAACATACATAACTTACCCAAGAACAAACATCCAGAATAGTTATTTGTAGACCAGTTACTCGTTCCCTGCGGAATTCGAACCCAATTTAACTCACAGTCAGCAAGGAGCAGTCGCCCCATTACTTCTTTTACAGTTTTCCATCTAAACCCACATTTTTTGGCTGGTCCTGGTTCGAGCAAGTCGTCAAGCTAGTCGCTTGCTGCTCTTTGGATGTCTACCCCTTTGGGATAGCAGGCGTGACGCTATGTTATATACATTTTGTCACGCCTGTTATGCAAAATAAGCATTGTGCATGTATCGATTTAAATGTAAAGCCGCGTCTCCACCAAAGTTTTGTTGTCAACACAACATCTGCCAACAAAACTTGTTTCGATTTTCGGCGGCAACATCAAAGGAATACGCTTGTTGCCAACATTTGTTCCCACGGTGGAGACACTTGTTGACAGAAACATTTGTTGGCAACACGTGTTGGCAAATGTTGTTTTGACAACAAAACTTTGGTGGAGACGCGCCATAATATTTAGGAATGAAATTGTTTTCTAGACGATATCATTTTCTCGACATATATGCGATATGAAAATTATTCACTAACATGTCACGTGTCACTAACGCGTCAGGTACACGCAAAATGTGGAAATATAGGAATTTTAAAATTAAAAATATCGGAGTCGTTACTGAAAATTCTAAACTGGAAGTTCATAAAAGTTAATTTAGAATTTAAAGTAATCTAATCTACAACATGTAACAAAAACCCTGTGGTTCCCGTTAAGTACGTTATCAGGATCAGTATTCAAACCTATCGAAATAACTTTGTTTTTAAAAACTCGACCAAATTTTTTTTTAATTTTATGTGATTTTATTACCTCTTACTGACACTAGCCGATGCTAAAGCTGAGTAAACCGGGGTCTTTGACAATCCTCCCCAGACAATTCAGAGGTAATAAAACCATATACAATTTGCATACAATTTTTTTTAAATAAAATAAAAAAAATATTGTTCGAGTTTTTAAAAAAAGTTACTAGTTATCAGGATAATTACTCAAACGTATAAAACGTTTGAATAATGATCCTGATAACGTAGTTAACGGGAACCACAGGGTTTTTATTACATATTGTATAGTCTGCATTTTGATTCTTAATCGAGGATAAATGTAAATGTATATATCTATGGGCCACTGCATCCACTTATCATCAGGTGGACTGTGCACTCCTTATCACCCTTATTCTATAAAAAAAAATATAGAGCCGTGGTACAGCTCGCCGTAAAATTTCACAGCGCACCAGCAACCTGGGTTCGATTCCCATCAGTATCACCGTTACGGTTACAGTTTATTAAAGTCCAATGCTGAACATAGGCCTCCCCCATAGATTGCCTCATAGGGGGGATATTTATAATAGATGTCACGCTTGCTTGGCTTATTGCTTGGCAAGCGGGTTGGCAACCAATGTTTTATTTATTTTTAGTCGTTATTAGGAAGACGCTGCCGCCCATCTGCTGATTTGTTTCCCTCTGTCGCCTCTTACGACACGGACGGGATGATATGGGGTAGTGGACATTCTTACACCGCCACTACACTATAAATGTTAATAATTGTTAATTCAAATTTGTGCTGATTTACCACGCGCTCGGTGGTGAAGGAAAACATCACAGAAATCGTGCATGTACATATAAGAAATAGAAACAATATTTCGAAGATATGTGAAGTCCTGGTAAAACCCAAGTAATATATAATTAAAATTTAAAAATTTTGTACAACCGACTTCAATATAAATTATTAAGAACAACTCAAAAATTATTAGTCTGACCTTGATCAAATTTCTATGGGACCACATGTGAAGCACTAGCTTTCAAATTAAAAAAGAATCATAAATCGGTTCACCCAATAAAAAGTTATGAGGTAATACACATAAAAAAAACATACAGTCGAATGAGGGCATCCACGACTTTTTCTGCCACCAGGGCGGCGCCACTTTAGAGTGAGGTAAAATATTTGACAGATTTCATAGCGGGGACGATAATTTCTTAGGAAAATGTGATTAACAGTGGTAGAGCCACGCGGCAGCTTTTGCTGTCGCACGGATGGGCCAGCTCGAACCGGGGTGGTACCACGACTTCACAGAATACCAGCATGAAGTAGAGGTTTACCTCTGCGTTTCGCTTGGTGAGTGCAGGTGGCCGGAGGCCCTTTTTACTGGAAATGAGGCATTCCATCTTGGTCCTCACGGGTGACAACGCATCTGCATTTTGATTTGTAATAGAGGATAGATGTAGATGTTTATGGGCCGCAGCAACCACTTACCATCAGGTGGACTGTGTGCTCGTTTGTCACCCTTATCCTATAAAAAAAATGCAGATAATTATTAGCCTATATGTTATATACGGCTCTTTATTTTTCTACAGATTTATTATATGTATAGATAGACTATAGTAAAATATCACCATATTAATGCTTTTTGTTGAGGTGGATGACGAGATTCGAAGACGTTTTTGTTGACAATGAAACATTCTATGTAAATCCTCAGAGGTAATGACGCATTTTAAATCTAAAAGCTAGATACAGGTGTATAGCCCACAACATCCACACACAATCAGGTAGGCTCCCTATGTTTGGCAGGCATTTTAATAGACTGATGGTGATGACGAAAAATTACTGAATAAAATAAAGTAAAAAAAATACCTTTATATCAATATTTTGTAATGCTTCCTCTAATACAAGTAGTCCAGGGTCATCAGGCGTAAATACACGACATTCTTCATCGAAAAACCTCTCCATTTTCAGTCGTAGTTCTTCAGCGTGTTGTAGCCTTTCCATACCACTGGTCTCCTCGTTCAACATATTTATGGTTTGGTTTATTCATTTCTAATGTAATTAATATAAAATATAACTAATAATACAGAAAGAAACGTTAAAGATTTTTTTTATAGGATAAGGGTGACAAACGAGCACACAGTCCACCTGATAGTAAGTGGTTGCTGCGGCCCATAGACATCTACATCTATCCTCGTTTGCGAATCAAAATGCAGATGCGTTGTCACCCGTGAGGACTAAGATGGAATGCCTCAATTCCAGTAAAAAGGACCTCCGGCCACCTGCACTCACCAAGCGAAACGCAGAGGTAAACCTCTACTTCACGCTGGTATTCTGTGAGGTCGTGGTACCACCCCGGTTCGAGCCGGCCCATCCGTGCGACAGCAAAAGCTGCCGCGTAGCTCTACCACTGTTAAAAAGCTCCGAGTGATTTTCAACTTTTTACTCACCTAAACGCTATTGACTATTGACAGAAATTCTTAGTACATACTATATATTATATTATACTAAATAGAGAGGTACAACATTACTAAGTATACATATGTGTGGTAGATAGGTACAACATTACTAAGTACACATGTGTGTGTGCGCAGCACACCTACAAATCTATGGGGCAGGCTTGTGTTCATTAGTTAACATTTGATGGGCCATTATAAATCAATAGTACTCTCATTTGAATTTACAATTGCCACTGACCAATGGTTTTTGTGGTTGGAGTATCTACAGGTTGTTGCTTAAAAACAGCTCGGTGTCCGAAGAACACAGACTTATAATATACAAGCGTAAATTTGCAATTAATATGTTGCTATTTAGAGTCATGGTAGCTCAGATGGTTAGCGCTCGCTGTAAATTTCACAGTACGCGAGCAAATCGTGTTCGATCCCTGCCGGCACCAATAAAATTGTTAATTGAAATTTTAAGTGCTGATTTGCCACGTGCTGGACGGTGCAGGAAAACATCGTAAGGAATCCTGCATGTCTGAGAAATAAGAAACAAAAAATATTTCGAAGACATGTGAAGTTCGCCAATACACATTAGGGCAGCGCGGCGGACACTTCCTTGCCCTAAAACTCTCTCAGAAATGAGGGGAGGCCTGTGCCCAGCAGTGGGACGTATATAGGCTATATTTTTAACTTATGTTGCTATTTTAAGATGCGTTGTCATTTCTGAGGATTACTATGGAATGCCTGATTGCTTGTAATTATTCTACCCTTCAGGCCAAAAGAAAGAAGTATACGCACTGCTATTTGGCAGTAGAAATAGGTAAATGGGTGGTACGTACCCAATTCTAAACAAAAAAGGAGTGCTCTCACCTTGTAAACAGTTACCGTTATGAGATGTTTTAGAGATTACAATATAACTACAGAAATCAGAAGGGCTGTGTGCTTGTTTGACATCAATAGCTTTTAAAATCCTCTGCTTAACAAGAATGTTCCTGCTGGTATACATTACTTGTAATAACCCCCCACCCCCTCCCGATTAGTAATTATTATGTAGCATTACCTCGTTCTTATAATTAACCATTCTTTTTTTGTAGGATAGTGTGACAAACGAGCACGCAGTCCACCTGATTGTAAGTTGTTGCTGTGGCCCATAGACATCTGCATCTATCCTCGTTTGCGAATCAAAATGCTGATGCGTTGTCACCCGTGAGGACTAAGGTGGAATGCCTCTTTTCCACTAAAAAGGGTCTCCGGTTCTCTACACCCACCGTACGAAACACAGCAGTGCTAAGTTGCTATTTTACGCTGGTATTCTGTGAGTGCGTGGTTCTACCTCGGTCGAGCCGCCCCATTCGTGCTACATCTATACTACTAATATAGCTGCAGCATAGCTCTACCACGTATAAGATTGATTCATCGTGCATGTAATACCGTTTTCCTGCCCTAATCCCAAGTCATTTGGGGTCAGCATAGCATGCCTTCCTCTTCCATTTTCCTCCGTAGTAGCCGGCATCTCTTTACTCACTCCCTTCTTACGCATATCATCCCTAATACAGTTCATCCATCTTTCCTTAGGCCTCCCTCTGCTCTTATATCCATAGACTTTCATAGCCAGCATTATTTTTGTTACATGATTTAGCTCCCTTCGCATAATATGCCCATACCACCCTCGCCGACCACTCAACTTTTCAGTGACTAGGACCCAATTTAATTATAGGTTTATTTATTAACTTACGTAGTAGAGCTATGCTGCAGCTATATTGTGGTTGCAGCACGAATGGGTCGCCTTGTCCGGGGTGAGACCACGCTCTCACAGAATACCAACGTAAAATAGCAGATTAATGCTGCTGTGTTTCGTATGGCGCGTGTACACAATCGGAGATCCTTTTACTGGACACGAGGTATTCCATCTCAGCCGTCAGGGGTGACGACGCATTTGCATTTTGATTCTTAATTGAGGATAAATATAAATGTCTATGTGCCACAGCATCCACTTACCATTAGGTGGTCTGTGTGCTCGTTTGTCACCCTTATATTATTAAAAAAATATTATATGATACAAAAAATATTAATAAATAAATCATCCCTTCCCATCCTGTGTATATATCGTATATATCGAATTTTGTACGCAGACGATGTCAAGTTTGTTCAATTGAAATAAATTAATAGTTTCAAGTCGTCATCTGAGTTGAACGAGGAGACCAGTGGTATGGAAAGGCTACAACACGCTGAAGAACTACGACTGAAAATGGAGAGGTTTTTCGATGAAGAATGTCGTGTATTTACGCCTGATGACCCTGGACTACTTGTATTAGAGGAAGCATTATAAAATATTGATATAAAGGTATTTTTTTTACTTTATTTTATTCAGTAATTTTTCGTCATCACCATCAGTCTATTAAAATGCCTGCCAAACATAGGGAGCCTACCTGATTGTGTGTGGATGTTGTGGGCTATACACCTGTATCTAGCTTTTAGATTTAAAATGCGTCATTACCTCTGAGGATTTACATAGAATGTTTCATTGTCAACAAAAACGTCTTCGAATCTCGTCATCCACCTCAACAAAAAGCATTAATATGGTGATATTTTACTATAGTCTATCTATACATATAATAAATCTGTAGAAAAATAAAGAGCCGTATATAACATATAGGCTAATAATTATCTGCATTTTTTTTATAGGATAAGGGTGACAAACGAGCACACAGTCCACCTGATGGTAAGTGGTTGCTGCGGCCCATAAACATCTACATCTATCCTCTATTACAAATCAAAATGCAGATGCGTTGTCACCCGTGAGGACTAAGATGGAATGCCTCATTTCCAGTAAAAAGGGCCTCCGGCCACCTGCACTCACCAAGCGAAACGCAGAGGTAAACCTCTACTTCACGCTGGTATTCTGTGAGGTCGTGGTACCACCCCGGTTTGAGCCAGCCCATCCGTGCGACAGCAAAAGTTGCCGCGTGGCTCTACCACTGTTAAAATATATGTAAACGTATGGAGAAGTAAAAAAAAGGGGTTATATTTGGGTTTTTTTTAATGTTTATTGTCATTATGGTTGCTGATGGTTCTTTTAGTCCTAAAGAATATTTAGGCGTACGTATAATAAATCTATAGAAAGGAGTTTGTGTGAAAATGAAACTCATCGTGCAACCAACCAGTAAGGGCAGAATAACGTCTGCCGGAGCAGCTAGTATTTTATAAGAACGTGAACGTCGAGCCGACCCATTCATGCTACAACCATAATATAACTTCAGCATGGCTCAACCACGTAAGAAAATCTTTGCCTATCACCGGTTGTTTTTGAAAAATTGTATTTCATTAATTTTGCAGTTTCTTTATGTAGATTAGGGTCTTTGCTAAATAACAAAACTATATATATAGTACTATAATAAAAGAAAAGAACGAGATGTTGTACATATTACATTACATACATACATACACTTAAAGAGCATTACTTGTCTCAATCGTTCGAACACCGTTAGGATAGATTGTGTGATTATGTATTTATTGTATCTATCAGCTTTATATTATTGTTTGAGGAATTTTGTATATATATGTATATTGATATATATGTGTTGTGTATATTTATGTATATATTTATATGTATGTGTATATGTATATATATATATGTATATGTGTATGTATATATTATATGTTTTACTTTATCTTTTATTATGTGTTAGTAATTTATATTATTTCATGTATTACGTAGTTATTTATATCTTTTTTGCATTTTTATTTGTATATTTATATTGCACCACCTACCACCTACCTATTCATTGTTTGTATTACTTTACACCTTTGGTTGCCTGGAAGAGATCGCTATGTAGCGATAAGGCCGCCAAATTGTACATATTATAATCTGATTTTTGTTATGACATTTGTATTTTTTTAGTGGTGTACAATAAAAGTATATTCATTCATTCATTCATTCATACACTTGCGGCCGTTTTGACGACACACCCAGTCGCATTTTCAGTCAAGCATGAGCGTCTCTCTTATGAGCGCACCTGGCGGTAATAAATCACTGTAAGCCCATATATTCAATACCAACAAAAGACTCAAGGTAGGTGCGGCGCACTGATATCTTTTGAAATGACAATGAGTTATATTATATTAACAACTAGCGTCCCGCCCTGGCTTCGCCTGCATCAATTCATCATCATCATATACCTATAAAAGTCCACTGCTGAACATAGGCCTCTCCTATAGATTATATATCTCCTATAGATATACTCTCTTATAGGGGGGGATTTTGCTTGCTGAGCTCACGCTTGACAGGCGGGTTGGAAAGCACAGTTTTTTTTAAGTTGTTATTAGGAAGACGCTGCTGCCCACCTGTAGTGTTTGCACAAATACACAAACATACATTTATATATAAGTCACAGTCTCGAGCGCACCGCGTCAGTTACACGAGAGCCTCGGGCGAGAGTGGACGTGTTTAGTTAAGTGCGTGCCGAGCCTGTGTTATACTACACTGATTAGAGAAGATAGCAGACAATACACCACCTCCTATTTCAGTTCACTCTGTCGCCTCTGACGATATCCACGGGACAATTTGGGTTAGTGGTTATTCTTACACCGCCACTACACGGTAACCTATTTGCCTGCATAGTATTTACGTAAAAGACCATTAATTTTATCAATTATTACTTTTAATGATTTCTTATATTTATGCGCCGCAGTAGAACCAGAGTAACCGACATAGCACAACGGATTGGTAAGCTGAAGTGGCAGTGGGCCGGCCATATAGCTCGAAGAACCGACAACCGATGGGGAAGAAAGGTTCTCGAGTGGCAGCCCCGTACCGGTAGGCGAAGTGTAGGGCGACCCCCCACTAGATGGAGTGACGACGTGGTAAGATATACAGGAAGTCGTCGGATGCAGGTGGCTCAGGACCGTGCTTTGTGGCATACCTTGGGGAAGGCCTATGTTCAGCAGTGGACTTGTGAAGGCCTGTAATGATGATAATGATATATTTATGCGAAGAACACATATTAATTGAAACTAATTTTTAGGAATTCGCGTTTAACTTTTTAATTTCCGACGTTTGGGGTGCTCTCCTCCAGAAAAGTTAAATTAAATGCGATAGAAACCGTAAAAATTAGTTTCATTTAATTATTACTTTTTTTAAATAAAATAATCTTCAAATATTCGGTGAAAATATATAGATAAAATATATAATTCAAGCTAATGTTCAATACTTGAGCTCGGACACAAAATAGCCGGCTCTCGGTATTCTACATACTCAAAGAATATAGTAATATATGGGAAAATTGAACAGGATTTAATTCGGAGTGTGCACAGGAATTACACGACGTAATTCATCCCAAACCCTTCCAAAATCGGACAGGCAGATTCAGTGTCAGCCTCCATCTCTTTGTTACCGACGTCTTCTACAATAATGTAGCCGGATGGAAAAAAGTAAAATGATGGGTATTCAAAGTAAAATGAATAGAATTAAAACGTAAATCCCTTTCTGCTATAGGAACCTCCCTACATTTAGCAGTGAATTATTGACTGCGTATAAAATAATACTCTGACTCTGAGGCCGACAATTTGCCTATTAAAGATCCTCAGGCCAACAATTTGCCTGTTAAAGATCCTCAGGCCGACAATTTGCCTATTAAAGATCCTTAGGTCGACAATTTGCGTGTTAAAAATCCCCAAACCGCCAATTTGCCTATTAAAGATCCCGAGGCCGACAATATGCCTGTCAAAGATCCTCAGGTCGACAATTTGCCTATTAAAGATTCTTAGGTCGACAATTTGCGTATTAAAAATCCCCAAACCGACAATTTGCCTATTAAAGATCCTCAGACCGATAATTTGCCTATTAAAGATCCTCAGGCCGACAATTTTCCTATTAAAGATCCTCAGGCCGACAATTTGCCTATGAAAGATCCTCAGGCCAACAATTCGCCTATTAAAGATCCTCAGGCCAACAATTCACCTATTAAAGATCCTCAGGCCGACAATTTGCCTATTAAAGATCCTCAGGTCAACAATTTTCCTATTAAAGATCCTCAGGCCAACAATTCGCCTATTAAAGATCCTCAGGCCGACAATTTGCCCATTAAAGATCCTCAGGCCAACAATTCGCCTATTAAAAACTCTCCCATGTCGTATGTAATGAGACCGATGATAAAACGTTGTCCATACTATACTGAATCTATAATTTATTTTAAACTAGCGATCCGCCCCGGATTCGCTCGGTTGATTTCTCGATCTCGACAACAACGCCACCTACCTGGTCCAATCGTGAATCTAAACCCACTCTCTAATCAAATTTATCACACACACAAAATTTCATTAAAGTCGGTCCAGTCGCTTAGGTTTTTTTTGTTTATAAGATAGGGTGACAAACGATCACACAGTCCACCTGATGGTAAGTGATTGCTGTGGCCCATAGACATCTACATCTTTCTACGTTTGCGAATCAAAATGCAGATGCGTTGTCACCCGCGAGGGCTAAGATGGAATGCCTCTTTCCCAGTAAAAAGTGTCTCCGGATCTTTACACTTACCATACGAAACACAGCTCTAAAAAAAATCTATTTTAATTACGCATAACTGTTATTTCTTTAATTACAGGATTCTGATTTGGACAGTACCTCGTCGTGAGCGTCAGCGTTTCCAGAAAACCTAATTATAATTTATATTACATTTTTATACATTCGTTATACTGCAGTGCGTATCATATGGTAAACTAGCTGTTCCCCGCGACTTCGCCCGCGTGTAGTTTAGAGCTTTTTTTTTGCATAAAATCCTAATTATTTTTATAAAATAAAAGTAGCCTAAGTTACTCCTTATAACATCAGCTATCTGCCAGTGGAAGTCCCGTCAAAATAGTTCCAGCCGTTTCGGAGATCAGCCGGAACAAAGAGACAAACAAGACAGACTAACAAAATATACTTTAAAAGTAAAAAAGCTGTTATTTCAACATTACAAACAGACATTTCAATTTTATTTATTTGTACAGATATGTAGAAAATAGTGTTGTAAAAGGCTGCAAAAAGTGAATTCAAAATAAAAGACAAATATCGTGTAAAATGTACTTTTAATGGGAATGATTTCCAACATCACAACAGTTTGTAACTCGATTGTACGCAGAGCGGTCATCGCGATTATTTTTAAAACATTAAAAATAATAAAAACAAATACAAAAACAGTAAAAATTATTAAAAAAATATGCATAAATGCAATGGAAGCAACAAACAACTTTTTTTTAAATTTTTACAATTTTTGTATGATAACATAAAATATATAGTACTTATAATTAACATAAACAAAAATAGTATTGCACATAAATTTCAATTTTTGGAATTAAGATGAGATTCTTTTTCACATACAATAACATATTTAATTCATATATAGTAGGAATATATAGTTTCCAAAAATATTGACAAATAAACCGTCTTAAATAGTATGGCAAACTATAGGGATTTTGTTTTGGCTGAAAAACATTCGTTCAAAATTAATAGCGAATTTTGTAATAAATTATATGTTTTAGGTTTGTTGGAATTGAAGCATTATGATAATATTCACTACACAGTAAAAATATTAAAATGAAGTTAAAGTTACCTCTTGGTAATATTTTAATGACTTTCTGCCGCCAAGTAACAGTGTTTGCACTGTTGTGTTCCAGTCTGAAGAATCTAATAGGTTGAGTTTAGGGATGGGCAAGGGGAAAAATATCAATATATATCGAATCGATAATTTTAAACATTATCGATATATTACGCGTCATAAATATCGATATATCGGCATCATTTGCATGATGTAAGGATAATGCCTATTTCATGTTATGCCCATTAATACAACATTTTAAAATATATCGAAATTGATACTAATTCGATTCTCTAAAATAAATATCGATATATCGCGATTAATAATATCGATGATATATATATCGATATTTTTATGAGGAAATGTCGATGTTTCGATATATCGACATTTTTTGCCCAATCCTATTTGAGCTGACAGCGCATCTGTAGTGTTCTTTGTACGAAGCTGGCTGCAGGAGTCCACGAACTGCAGTCACCACTTACCATCAGGTGAAGTGTAAATACCTTTGTCACTCTAATTTTATAAAACAACTTGTATGTGAGCTTTTAGTTGCCTATGCAAATATTTATTTATCTGTGCCATATTTTGTCATATCAAATTGGCGCCAAATTTTACAAATAGATAAATTACATGTATATATGTAGAGGTCAATGAGATGAAATCTCGTTACATTGTCATTCGTTTTTTATATGAATTACTTAGCTGTTCCCCGCGACATCGCCCACGTGTAATTTAGGATTTTAATTATGTTGCGCGGAACCCCAATTCTTTTTCTAAAATATAATTAGCCTAAGTTACTCCTTATAACATCAGCTATCTGAAAGTGAAAGTCCCTTCGAAATCGGCCCAGCCGTTTCGGAGATTAGCCGAAACAAACAAACAGACAGACAGACAAAAATTTTAAAAATTGTGTTTTTGTTATAAGAACCGTATATAGTTCCGTATGCATTTAGTAAAAAGCTGTTATTTTGACATTACAAATAGACACTTCAATTTATTTATTTGTATTGATATAGATGTATAGATTAACAAAAATAGCACAAATTCGTATAAGTCAAAGATTGTTGCGTAATATTTTAAAGATTTTCTTTTCCTTGTTTTTAAACAATGGCAGCTGGTAAAATACAACCTCACGATACAGCCTAATGATGGTTGCGTAGTGAATATGGTCATAATATGAAGTTGTTCGTGTTGTGATCACATTTTGCTATTTAGACATACATTTATTATTGAACAAGAACATGTAAAGCGTTCAGTGTATTCTACGTTATCGCACTCTCGTTGAGTACTGAATCTTTTACCTTTACACTTATAATCTTAGGATGATCTAGTGTAGAAAGACCGAGTCGTTACATCGAAATAAAATCACTTAAAGCTTCTGCGAATTTAGTCTTTTCTAATATCTATAAAATAATTTTTAGAATAAAGTTATCGCCTATTGAATCCTACAAAGAGTGTTTTGATTATTTAAATCAAAGAACGGGACCGTCTTTCTACCTCGATCAAGTAGTTCTAGAAACTAACTTATAACCACTTACATGTTAGAAAAATATTGCCAATTAATAAAATATCTTGGTTAACATATGCTTAAAAGATACGCTGACAAAATAATTGGAAACATTCGCTGCCTTATATCATGGACGTGATTAAACAAGGCGACCTTAATCTATTAAATTACTTTAATATAAAGTATCATTTTATGAAACAGGTAGGCAGGCTTAACAACTTGCTCAGTTTGGCTGTAATATCGATTATTTAGAAGTTGCAACAGTATAAATCTAACCGTATGAATTAAACAAACCAATATTACCTTTACCTAAATAACACACATTTCAAAGGAATGTTGATTACACGAGCGAATAAACATGGGTCAATATATTATTAAAAATAACTTCAAATATTATGAGTGAACAGAGGTTTAAAAAACAAAAGCTATTGCTACTTTTGATGAATTTATTTAATTTACGTCAGTTTTTAATTAATTATTAACTTATATAATTGTTATATATAGATAAAAATACGAATAATATTAAAATATGTTTAATAATAAATAAATGTAAAAGATAATGGAATGTTTATAACTTTCAACGTTGTTTATTTGTTTTAAGATCGAAGCAGTAGTGTTTTATTCATTACAGAAGAGACGGCATAACCACGATATAGCACTTAAATATATCAACATTTTTATTTTATTTTATTAGACATGTACAAAAAGTAATGGTTAGAATAGCATTAATGAAAAACAATATAACTGGAAGAGGTACAGTTCGAGAACCGATTCGTCTAACTCATTTCCATTATGTAAGCTACATACAAATGCAATAGTTAACACGATAATAACTAATATAAAATACAACACCGCCAGATTGAATAATAAATATAGCGGCATTAATGAAAAGTTCTATTAATTCACTTTGATGTAAGCACACTATAATTCAGTTAAAAATATATAAGCATTAAGAAGCACTCAATATTACAGTAACATGCAAAGTTGCTGTAGAAAATATTCATGCCAACTGTTGATCAAATGGTCGTTGCTTTAAGGGCTGATATATCATTAGATATAAGTTATACATATATATAAGAATAGAAGAAAGAAGATATAAGATATTATAGCTAGACTGAATATAAACGTAAAACCATTAAACAAGTACATTGATATAATTGTATTTTTATTGTTTTTAATGTTGTGTTTAATCCCACGGTTTTGTTCTATGAATAACTTTTATTTAATGACAGTAAAATCAGCCTTTATGGCCAAATACCAACGCTACTAAATTTTAACAAGTCTCGTGGTGTCTCGGTCACTTTGATTTAAAATAATAGAGACAGCACGAGACTTGCCGGCATCTTTAATGAGCAGCGTTTGAACATTTGGGCATGTCTATTAATGTTTCCCATTTCTATTATCTACAGTGCATAAGCTTTAAAATATGAAACCATAATCTGTCTTATTGCCAAAGGTGGTCTATTAATAGTCACTGGTTAAAACTGTGGTTTAAGAAAAGTCCATCTAACTTAAGAAGTACCTTAATCGCGGCGTCACATATTCGCGGTAGTTGACAAACTATATTATATATTCGTTCGGAAACATTTCTCGGGACTTCGTTAATAAAACAGACTCTAGTTTATGCCTGACACTAACCATAAACTACTTGTAATAAGAAAGATTATATTAAAAATAACAATGAACATAATGTATATTGTTTTCTAAACAATGTTATTTAATAAAAATTGGGTGCATGGGAACGCTTTGAGATTCAGACAAAACTATCAATGTATATATACAAAAATGTACACAATGAACGGAGAATAAAACAGGTATTATATTCCCTCATTTTGACTCTGAAGGATGCAGGTGTGTTCTTTGATCACAGGGACATGGTGAGGCAGTTTTAATTAAAAAGGCGATAACAAGCAATGCAACACCCAACTTAAAATCGTTAGACAAGTGAGCATGGGGCTCTAGATAAACCAAATCAGCTTGTTTTTTGTTGTCATGTTACATACGGTTATCCTTAACGTTATTTATAAGTATGTATATCAAAACAATAAATTAAACGATATGTTACATAATTATTAACTCCAGGAGCCAGTAGAAGACTTAAACAAAAATGAAATTGTAGCCCCATTTCAAGAAACAAATAAATTTCAAATGTACAAAAAACGAAATCAGTTCAAAAGACGGTGGTAATAATTGATAATGACATAGGGATGTAGCAGATTGAACGTGAGTATGGAAGGTTCGCACTAGCATCTTGCAACGCACGCACACAAGCGTGAAGTTCACAGTTACGGCAGCACACAGAAAAAATATTTTGGTATTATGTAATACTGACAGGAGCATCTCAGTATTTTTTTAAAATATAATATAATTGTGACAAGCACGCACACAGTCCACCTGATAGTAAGTGGATCCTGTGACCCAAAGACATCTACATCTATCCTCGATTAAGACTCAAAATGCAGATGCGTGTTGTCACCCGTGAGGACTAAGATGGAATGCCTCGTTTCCAGTAAAAAAGGTCTCCGGTTCCCTACCCTCACCATACGAAACACTGCAGCATTGAGCCGACATTTTAGGCTAGTATTCTGTGAGAGCGTGGTATTGGTGGTGTTCTGTATGCAGTATGTGTAATTATATAGAACGAATTCATTTTCTCTTCGAAATCAGTATTGATTTTAATCTCGATCGTAAAGGTTCAGCGTTAAAAAATAGAAAATATATTTCGCATTCCCGCTAATGCTGTGGGGTTAATGATGTCAGGCTTTTATTGCATCCCAAACCCCTACCAGTCTTGACTCTCAGTCAGCCTGCCTGACTCAAGACTGGTGGAGTCAAATCATTAGTCAGACCATCTAAACGCTGTTTCCATAAAAACTAATGTTAGCAACAACCAACCCAGTGTTAGTGATCATTTTAAGCCTTTGTTTGATGCAAAATTCAGTACTTATACTGTAATGCAATATAAAAATATAATACTCTATATGTATTTCATGTAATGATAACATTTATCACAGCAATTATATATAATTAAAAATAATTGGTGCGGCCGCACAAAAAAGAAAATATATTTCAATCACTATTGCAGTACTATATAAAATAAATTAGTAATCAAGAAGCTTTTACTAAATTTTGCATCAAAACTAGTGACGCAGAGAAATGGATTGTCGGTCTGCCATTAAAATAATGACAGAAGAAACGATGGTGACCAATGTCTAACCAACCATAGTCCAAAAGCTAACCGGCATTCCAGAATGTGACATAGATTGAAACACAGATTGCCCATAGATTGGAATAGACGTTTGGGGGCGTACATTAATTACGTGAGGCAATCTTAGCGATTCTTCTACCCTGGTGAGATGTCGTGAGATATGGCTCGACCCCCTCCTCCCAAATCTCACGTGAGATTTTTCAAAATGCGTATTTTTAGTGTAAATACGGTTAATCTGTGCTTGATTGTTAGGTTTATTTAAAAAAAAACATAATTTGCTTAATTATTTTTATATAATTTGCGGAGTTTGCATAACCGCGATAAATATTACTGTATAGGATTTAGTCATATTTTACTTAATTCAACTCAAAGAGACCCTCCCTCTGCTCCAGCTACGTGAGATTGAGATTGTCCCCCCCCCGCCCATCCCCTAAACATCTCATGTGATTAATGGTCGCCCCCATTTCCTCCATATCACAGTTTTTCTTTGTAATAATTTGAACTTTACAACACTATATCATTTGTTAAGTCTCTTGTCAGTGTCTATGAAACAGGGGAGTTAGTTTATTTGTTGTTTTGTTTGTTTTTACTATCTATAGTAGTTAGATGTTAAGTGACAGGATTTTAATGTTGCCAGTATACATAAATTAACATTTAACTACTAATGAATACAAAAGCTGACACATAATACGTTCTAGCACTATATTGATAATTTTCAACAATTAACCTTAGCATACAATAACAACTTATTATCTACAGTCATCTGACTTGTAATGAAGATATACGACTGTGGAAGAATAAGTAATAATAAGTTAATATAACACAGTGCGGAGCGCAGTTCTGGACTAAAACTTTGTGATTAACAAATTTTAAATGGAACCTTATAATATCCTAAGTAAGGAAGAATGTTCTTTGTAGGTTAAGAATTTAAAATAAATAAAATTAACTCTTAATCCAGAACTGCGTATGATTAGATACATACCAAAGACATACAAGCTCAGCAAGCACACAAACACTCGAAGATACGACTATATATACACACGTAATTGACACGATAGCACGTTACATTAAGACGTAAGACGGACAGTTCACGTTAATTGCACACCTTAATTGTTTCACACAAGCAAGCACTATAGTGGTAGTAATATACACTGGCGATAAGGACTGTGACGTTTGAAAATATGCTTATGCTAGCAATAAAATAATTTATATCTAACTTATGCCCAAATATTCAAAAGTTACAAAATTTTAAGATGCAGTTAAGTCTCGTGCTGTCTCTATCACTTTAAGTCAAAGTGACTGTGACACCACAAGACTTAATATTTTAAAATTGAGAAGCGCTTGAGTGTTTGGCCATTAGTCTCACATAAGACAATGGGCAAGGATCTATAACACGCAATCACACTGACATTGGAAAACCGACAAAGAGTAAAAAACGCAACACTTCAAAAACGTCACAAGTCCTGAACAGCCTGAATTCATAATAAATATTAGTTTTTATAGGAATGTGGAAGTACACAGAAAGGCAATGAGCAGAATTGAAAATAGAAGGTAAGGGAATGAACTTGCACAATCACTACCCCAGCACAAAATAATATATATACAATATGTAAAAACACACAGTCCTATTCGAAAGGGGCACATAGGTAATTATATGACATTACCAAAAATAAATAAAAAATAGCAATAAAGTAATTTAAAACATATTTTTTAATGAAATTTGCTTAATATTTTGCAAATTTTTAAAATCTGGCAATACCGTCGTCGACGACAGTGTCCACAGATTTTTGAAGCGTTTGTGTTTTTTTTTTAAATCATTGTTTATAAATAAGTGAAGCCTGGCGTCGATAGAAGGCAAAGTCTTGACCAATAATGTCCTCCAGACCGAATTTCGGTCACGACGGCCAGCCGCAACGGAGACAAGCCATCGGCGCAGGACAGGATTATAGTACCCAAGTGTATGCGCAAGCGCAGGTGTACTTTCTATTCCCTCACTGTCCATAATCCGATAGGACGGTAAACCGACATGACAGGAGAGACATTAGGCGCTTTACGTGCTTTCCGAAGCACGGGGTGAGACACCGCCAACTTCCTGACTCCGGACAGCTACTGAGAATTTCTTGTTGGAAAAACTCAGAAACTGTTTTTTTTTTGTTCGACCCGGGATTGAACCCACTAACGTGGCAGTCTTGACCACTTGTATTGCCCTGCAAGTAACCCGATTTCATTAAATTTTATTTTAATTTTTGCGTGTTATTTACAATCACATCACGATATCTAAAAGTACTCTCATGGATCGGACAGGTTCTTTTACATATTGATATACTTAATTAATAGAAACAGGCGTTACTTTGCGGAAATCCCTTATAATGGGGTTGTTATAAACTAATTTGCTTAATTCCGCGTAAAAAAAGAAAATAAAATGGAGAAGGGGGGAGGGGGTGCTGGAATTGACGGCGACGGATATACTGCGCATGATTGAGGGAGAGTGGGAGGTCCCCTTAAAACTGGACAAGACACATCATTTTCTTTCTTTACGCGGAATTAAGCAAATTAATTTATAACAACCCCATTATATTGATATACATTTTCTGCCGACTTCCAAAATGGAGACGGTACTCAATTCGACGCGTATGTTTTTTTTTTATGTGTGTTACCTCATAACTTTTTACTGGGTGGACCGATTTCGATGATTCTTTTTTTATATGAAAGCTGATAGTTCTCGTGTGGTCCTATATGAATTTGATCAAGGTCAGACCAATAGTTTTTGAGTTATTTGAGTTATTCTTAATAACTTATATTGAAGTCAGCTGTACTAAATGTTTAATTTTTAATTATTTAAAAATTGTCTCTTATTTAAAAATATTCTGACATATGGAAAATATTTCTCGTAAAATTAAACTATTAAATTAAAATCTACTTAGAAGAGATTATAGTTTTGCTTACGTAGTTGTTTTAAAGTCTTGTAAAATAATAATAATATGAGGATTTACTTGAGGGATCCGAGTATAGTGCAAGTCCGTATAATATAATGGAAGGGAAAATGAAGGAAGACTATTCTATCCATATATTTCTCTCCTAAGGCTCTCGTGATATGTATACACTTTGTTTACAAAAATAAACCAATGTACACATCAATAACAACGTTATATTAAATTTGTATTAATAATATTAGTTTATACATTTCTTGTTATATCTTATTTGCGACTGCACTCTCAGTTTAATTTGTTGTGTTTTTAAAACAGTTGATGTTAATTTCTTAAAACAATAAAAATGTAATTTAAAAACTGAAGTTTTTATTTGTGCAAAAATTATTGCCAAATAATTATAAAAAATTCATAATTTCATAAGTTATACAACACAGTTAAGACACTGTTTGAAAAAAAGCAGATTAAATATTTCATAACAATGTAAACGATAATAATTTAAAAACACCACAAATCATTAATGTAGCGCCAAAACTCGCGTCATTGCCTTCAGTGTTGTACAAATATCTTTAATACATACATACTGTATATAAATATGCGTTACCATATTGTCCTCTGACGTAAACTACCTATTAGTTAAAAGCTAGCACATATAGCTTGAGCAGTCACTAAACGCTCTATACAGTTCAAAGCTTAGATTGTACTAAATCAGTATTATATTACTATTAATTAACTTCTATTAACACAATCGCCCAGTCTCTCGTTCTAAATTTACATCAAAATTAGTTACTCGCCCTACATGCACGCCAATATCTTTGTTAAAGAAATATGTGCATTAAAAATCACAGTACAAATCACAATGTAAACGAAAAGGAATATAGCGTGGTACTCAAATACCAATGTCTTAACTTATTTGAGATCTTTTATATAAAAATATATCCTAATATTGCAAAAAATAAGTAATAAAAATTACATATTACTTTATAATAGCTAGCAACATTAACAATTATTACTAAACGGTATGCAACATTGCTCTTATTGTAACCATATGGGTTGGGGTTGCCAGGAAGGAAAAATAAGAATGCTGTCAACAATTTTGAAGATGTCAATCTAAACTATACTAAATGTGGAACAGTGCTTTCTGTGATTATAAAATCAACAATACTTAATATTCTTACGATGGCAACCACAACACTATTCTAGACACGGAATGCTTAATATTCTAGAAGTAATCTCTCTCTGTAATTATGTATAAGCTATTTTTCCAAATTACTTTCCCAAAATGTATTTGTTTGAATCAAATTTTCATTCAAAATTTAGGCTCTTGGCAAATTTAAGTACGTAAAAATATTATTCCATGGTATATATCTTACTTTTCATGACGCTGAAAGTGATTAATTTATTTTATATAAATACAACAAATTATTAAAAATGCTAATTGAATATGATACACCCTGAGAAGCATAATTTGGTTTTAGTATTGAACAACGCATGGTTGAATAGCATTAGCTTACATTAAAACCTAAAGAATATTCTATCGCCCCAATTCTATTGTCAAAAATAACTCTTACGTACCTCTTTTGATATGTACTTCTTTACCTTTGGGTCGACATTTGATATTTTCAAAATTGCAAATTGGATTTGTTATGGCCAAATATTCAAACACTGCTCAATTTTAAAATGCCGTTAATTCTCGTGCTGTCTCTACCAATTTAAGTCAAAGTGACTGTTACACCACGAGGCTTAAATACATGTTAATTGACTAGTGTTTGAATATTTGGCAATAAGTGTAGCAGCGAATTTTAAAATGACGTCAAATTTACAAGTCGCTTTTAATTCCGTGACAAATGGCAACATCGTGGTATATTGTTTTTGTAGGTTTTAAAGACAGCCCTTAGTAAAATCCTTATATGTGTATCGGTGGGTGAAAAGTAAAACGGTTTAAGCGACATCCTGGGCGATTTTTTTGACAACTTGACAACTTTGTCAGAGTCCTATTAAACTTTGCGAATTTTTCGGCGCTTAAATAAGTAAACATATTCGGAAAGTAAAAAAAAAACGATAACTAAACAGTCATAGACTTAGCTAATCTTCAGTGAAAATCGGCTTGAACTATAGTCTATTCGGCGAGAGTCTATAAAAAAGTAAGATCCCTAAGCTCACAAATGCGGTTCGCAATTGTTTTGCTATAGATAAAAAACCGCCCTGTCGTCTCGTCCGCTCAGCCACACGATTGACAACAGCTGCGAGCCTCGTACCACAAAACTCTGTGCTTACAGCGCCCAGACGCGCGTCACACAGATTGCGGTGCTAAAGCGAAAGTCACCATGGCGAGACGTTTTTAGGATATTATATCAACTCTCGCCGAACAGGCTTGAAACGAAATTTTGATTGAATTTCGCTTAGTGTTTAGCCCGTAGTAGTTTAAAATATTTTTTTCTGGTCGCTACATTTCTTGACAATGTTCCTTAAACATTTTGCTTTTCACAAAAACACAGGTCTTAAGTAAGTTTCTTTTTCGATTCGGAAAGAAACGAAAACGCACGTATTGCTTTCAGCCGTTTTATTTACCAAATTGAATTATAAATATAGGGCTTTCATAAATTTACACCACGATATTGTTGTTGTCAATTGTTCCATCTCAACACCAATCAATTATGATCATGATAACAACCCTGGATCGGTTAAATAGAATATTCTAAGGTTAAGTATAGACGAAAATCAGACCCGCCTAGGTTTTCCCGGGCCGGGGCATTCCGTTGATTTGATGATGGAGGCTGCATAGCTTTCCCGGGGAAACGCGGGATCCGACTCCATAAATCCGGGATTTAGAATAATGTTAGGCACTAATTCCATTACGTCTTGCTCTTCTTCATACTCTACAGTAGGCCGAGGGTGGGGTTTGGCGAAAATGGGGCCGTTTGGCCGAATGTTACATTCATACATACCGTCACCGTGTATATGTGTATTTGTTTGTTAGTGTGCGGCCCCGCAGTCCAAGCGTGCGTTCCAAGCGAGTGCGATAGAAGGGAAAGAAGAAAAATATTTGAATGAATAAAAATAGGTCATTATCATCGCAGGAAGGAAAGCATGCGGAAAGAGATATCAGATTTTAAAGAGCTCGCTTCTAATAACCTTTCTATAGCAATTTTATTCAAAGTAACCGTTAATCATAAAGTGTACCAGTTGGAAATAAATCTACTAAAACAAAACTACTACTTATTAGCTAATTATATTAAAAAAATCACTCTTTTGTCACAACTGTAAAATATAAATTTTGTACAACCGACTTCAATATAAATTATTAAGATTAACTAAAAAACTACTGGTCAGACCTTGATCAAATTTATATGGCACCACATAAGAAGCACCAGCTTTAAAAAAAAACTGTTCATTGAGAAAAAAGTTATGAGGTAACAGGCATAAAAATATTCAGTCGAATTGAGCACCTCCTCCTTTTTGAAATCGGTTGAAAAGGTATTCATTAGAAGCGAGCGTTCAGTTTCTATTTAATGCAATAAATTAGATAAAAATCGATGTCGTCTTTGGCATCTTTATTAAAGTTTGTTTTAAATCAAATATATTTAAGCCAAAATTAATAATAAGGGCAGAGTAAAAATAATTCTGGCTTAAACAAATGCTACTGACAATGTAAAATTGCCTAGAGATGCATTCTATAATATCTATAGTTTAAAATGTTTCGTTCACACTAATTGCTTTACAGGCTGATTTTTCAATCATCAGTTAATATATAAAATATCTCATAGGATAAAATATAACATAACACAAACACAAAATTACAATTGTATAAATAAAATGTAACTGTTGTACATTTATATTCAGCCAAGTTATAATTTATTTGATGGATAAATATCGGGCCTGAATTAAATTAATATAAGTGTTATATTTCTTATTTGTTGTAATATTATTGGCCAGTCTATCAAACTAATTTTAAATCTAAAACCGGTTCACCTGATGGTAAGTGACCACTAAAGGATTTGAAATTTCAAGCAAATTGTCACTCGTGAAGACTTAGATGGAAATATTGCCAAGCTGTAGTTAAACTGGCGTTCATACTTTTAAAATCTGAACATGACATTGCTGCTTGGCTTCCATACACTCACAGACTCACAACTATGTTAGATAATATTAAATAAAGTAATATTATAAACAATATTAACTAACATTAAGGGGACTACAGGAGCTAAACGCAAGTTTTATAATGCCTTAAAGTATACAAATCCACTGCAGTAAACAAAATCAGAATATACGATATTTTTCAGGATAATATGCTAGTTGGATAGTGTGTTGAAAACATGACACTAATAATTTGATACGATAGAAAAAAATCACAAAGATACCTCTAAAAATTTCTTTAAACGGTTAAACACCATACTAACATACATGCAATCATTCTGATTTTTTGTCAGATTATTCAACAAGTAACATACGTTAATATTAACGTAACAGTGTTTAATTTTTTAGTCTAATCAATAGATTTTTTTAAATTATTATTTCTGAACATAATACGTACGCATGTGTGCGTAAACGTCTGTGTACCGACAGTGCCGGCTGAGGCTATACAGCAATTGGGTATAATGTGTGCGTGCGCCACTCGAGGTCACTTAGCTCTTAATCGCTGAGGCTGCTAAATTATTTTTAGTACACATTTTCCTAATTACCACACATTACTGTTTCCTGACAAATCTAAAAAAAAAACTTCAAATCTATCCAATTTTGGAGGAGCAACGAGCGAATGCGGAATGAAGGCATCTACAACTTTTCCTGCCACCAGGGCGACGCTACTTAAAAGTGAGGTATAATATTTGACAGATTTCATAGCGGGGAAGTTAATTTGTTCTGAAAATGTAAAGGGTAGTTTCTTTCTGTACTATTAGCTATATTTTATATTAATATGATTAAAAATAAGTAAACCAAACCACTGATATTCATAAAAGTAGAAATATTTAGAAAAAGTTAAAAATGTGCAAAAATTAATATCAAACCACTGAGGTATTGTTTTGTGTATTAATATAATACTCTAGAAACTGATAAACTTTTAATAAAAAAACAACTTCTCAATCAAATTACATTGTGTAACAAACAAACTTTACCTCTGTGTCAACTAGCGACATCTGGTGAGCAGAAAATTATTAGCCTTCATTATGACTTCGTCAACATTTTATAAGTATGCAGTTATCTCGCTCGGTTGCTTAGCTCCGAAGACAATAGGTCGTAAAAACTTATTATTCAAATTTCTTGCAGCTCAGTCATCCTCATGACCTTCCATATTATGAAATTTTCGAGTAGCGTGACTAGCGTTGCCAGACGTCTCGTATACCAGCCGGGGCAAACTCTATCCCGCATAATACGTCAACGTTGTTCAATCAAATCTATTATACGGCGTCTTGATTAAATGTGATTTAATAACTACTTATTTTCAACTATGATAATAACTACATTGAATTTATTAAATATTACGACAAAATATTAATATTACAGAAATATAACGATGAAAAATAAAATAAGATATATAAATAAGGTACATATTATTATTATATTGTTAGTCCCGGTTCAAGAACTGAAATCCCCTTTTTTTCGCAAAGTTATCTTTAATGAAGCTTCTCTGAACTAACAATATCCACGAAATAAAAATCTTTAAAATTTAATGCCCTAAAAATTAAGCTATTATATATATATATATAACTTTAGATTATTTGACAAGTGGTTATACCGTTTCATTTGTATATTACAATTATTTAAAAAAAATTGCGGTGCAGTATATTTTAAACAACTATGAAAATATCAAAATGTTATTGTATACATAGTGAAAAGTATTTATTATCTACTTGTTTCTGTTATAGTAAGCTATATTTAAGTGGTCCAAGTAAAAAGGTGGTCCTAGAGTCATAAGAATATATACCTAATGCAATATTATTTAGAAAGAGTTTTGATGTATTAAAATTTTTACTAAGTAAACATATTACTTTAAAGTAGACTTGCAACGAATATTGGGCTATTATACGGTATTCGGCCTATTCGGCTACTTTTATCCCATTCGATCGAATACCGAATATTTAGGTGTTATTCGGCCGAATACCGAATACTTAAGAAAGAGGTTTTATTGTAGTCAGATAATTGGTAAAATGAAAATATTTATTTGTAAAAGTAATCATAGGTACATAATCAACTTCCATATTATAAAAATTTAAAAGAACTATCAGCTAAATCTGTGCACTCGAATTATCGTAATTAAAGTGGAAGATAATAGCGCGCAGAAAGACTACTTATTCTTCATTTTGAGACAGCAGTTTACTCCTTTTCTTCTCGAACACAATCCCAGCTTCAGAGAATAGACGCTCTGAACAATAAACACTACTTCCTTCCCGGCCGAATACTTTTGACTCCTATTCGGCTATTCGGCCAAGTTCGTAGAATATCCGGTATTCGGCGTGTGGCCGAATATACTATTCGTTGCAAGTCTGCTTTAAAGTATTAATAGTAGTAATATTACGTTTTGATTATATAAAATGTATAGACCTTATATTATTCATGAGTGTTTGTACGTAAGCTTAAAATTTATATTCGATTCACTACTCAGTGTGCGTTTCCAAGTAATCATCACGTAAATTTGAGAATATTATGAAATAAGAGAATAATTATTAGTAATGAACTTTTTCATTCTTCTTCAAAAAATTTGCGCTCAAAATACATAATTTCGGCTATCGTTTTTAGAGCATTTGAAAGACGATCCTTAAAAAAATGATCAACACGGAAAGTTGGCAAGAATATACGATATACTACCAAATATACTACTACTAAAGCAGTAAAAGCTGCTTCTAAATTCAAAATAACTTCCTAAATATCATTGGAACTAAGCTTCATAAAATTTTGCATTTAATGCTTATTGCTATTTTTTTATCCTAGTACTTTAAATTTAAAAATATTGATATCTGAATCTAGAGCAAGCGTATTAACTATATCTATTTAAAATATTATGAATTACAATATTGTTTTAAACTACGTATGGTAACTAATATAATTTACGTTAGCATTGGCTGCCATAAACCAAAATGAGGTATTTCATATTTTCGAAATTATGCACAAAGTAGAATTAAGATATAACCTTTTTTTTCATAATTATTTAGCCGAAAAATGTGACGCGGAGAAGTAACAGAAGAGTCGATAAATCGGACATGGATAACAAATATCATTGAGCTCAGAACCACGTGTTCTTGATGCGGTGAAGAGGAATTTAACGATATATCACATTTAAAATTCCGACATGTAGCTTGGATTACAAAAGCCTCAAAGTTCTCAAAGAATATTTATTACATTCCTTTTTGGGCGGTTAAGTAAATAGATTTAAAAATATAGGGGGGCATTAAAATTAACCTCAGCGCCATCTGTTGTTAAAAAAAGGAAACATGAGTTTATTTGCTAGCAACTATGGAGTGTAGAGTACAAGGAGAACCATCTTATAAGGGGCGAAAGTTGAAAAAGTGTCCTACTATTTACTGAAAATAGAGGTTCCAAAACCTACCACAATAGCGCTGGCGTCTGAAAAACTACGTTATGAAGATAGCTGTTGTGAACGGAGTGAAGTCAGCTGAATTCAAATATTTAAAAAATTTCATGACTAGAGTAGTTAGTAAAATGCCAGTATACAAAATCTCAACTATTTACGTAGTACAAAACCAAGCGGATTGGTCGGTCCTTGTTTATTTCTCCATCTTATTCTAATTACTTTTGGCGCTTTTTTTAATTTATCCTATGCTACTGCAGCGCCACCCTTATTGGACGCGTTTTTAGGGACACTTTTCATATATAGAGATGGTCCTCCTTCTACTCTATACTCCATACTAGCAACAAACTCACTATTAACATGAAGGGAATCCCTTAAAACATCGTCTACCCACAATTTGTCAGTAAAATCCTAATGCAATTACTCTACGCCTACAAATACTCGTAATATTAACATTGAAATTTACTACTGAGATTATTGCTGGACTTATAAAGTCACCATATCGATTTTTATAATTGACGTTGGGTGGTAGAAATTGGTCCGTTTTTTTTCCAAAAGCAAGTAAAACTCATAATAGAAATCAATCATCACAAACTATACTTGCACGATAAAATAGGATCGTGTACGTTATTACTTCACTTAGTCAATTTTGTACTGCGAGCGAAGAATATAAGTCGGGAAAAATATTATGAAGTAGGTATATACAGTAGATACGTACATAGCGTCACGCCTATAAATCCGAGGTAGAGTCCAATGAGCAGCGAGCTATTCAGAACACACTTAGCCAAAATATAGATAAAAAATTGTCAGACGACAATCACAAGCCCAGCATCCTATTAGTCGCCTTTGTCAGCAGGCTAGGCGGGCAGCTCGGTTGGCTCATTCTTTTTGTTATAAGTCCCACTTGAATATGGAACCTATAAGTCCCAGACCGACATGGGACGCGCGCATAGTTTCTACGACATTGGGATAAATTACACTTTTTTATATAATACTGTTTTGCAAAGATTACAGATATTTTCTACTTATGGTAGTGCAATAATTTTAAAATTCATTCTTATCTATGGCTATAATTGTATATTAATTTCTTATCATAATAATTTCAAAAATGTATTTAATATATTTTAATAAAATGCTTTAAATATATTTAATTATTATTATTTTAAGAATTGAAGTTACTCTATATTATTATATATTTCAATAGCTTGTTTTTTGGTCAGTGAACATATTTTCAAGAATATCACAAAGAAGTCGAACTACAGAAGCTTAGCACCGTTTTAGCAGAATTTAGAGCTTATTTAAAATTCCAATACTAAGTAAACTTGTTACTTTTTATTAATTTTTAATTATTTGTCAATTCCTACATTACGCATATTTTGGAAGAATTCTTAACTGGAGCTACTTTAATAAGAAAAATCCTTGGCACTGATATAAACACAGATTGTTCCGCAATTATCCGATACAGTTAATTGATATATAAAAAGTTGCAATTTACTGATTTAAAACATGCAGGCACTTGTAGTTATGAAAAAAAAATATTTTGGCGATAAAATGTTAATACAGCAAAGAACGAGTTAAACGAAAAATAACAATGTTCTGTTGCAGTATAACAACTGATTAAAATACTCGACTAGTCAACTACATTTACTCTATTTCACGATGAAGTTTTGACTTTGATTGTGTTAGCCGTACACATACACATTGTGTTAGTGTGTGTAAGTGCTCCCGAGGCCTACGCACACTAACACAATGTGTATGTGCACGGCTAACACAATCAAAGTCAAAACTTCATCGTGAAATAGAATAACTATACTGTACTCTACTGATCAAAATAGTCATAACTATTTTCGTTTTTATGTTGCTTCTATTTTAGTTAAAACGCAAACTTGTACTTAATAATTTACTTTCAATATTTTGAGGGTTTTAAAAGTGTGTACATAAGAAATATATTTTTATTAAATTCGTGAATTAGCATTACGTGTGTTAGTTGACGGGTGTTGTGCGTTTACTAATGTTAATATTATTGTTATCAACATTATATATAAAAACGAAAGCTTCTATTTAATGCTTTATCACACGTTAAATTTTCAACTTTTATATTTTTGTTTCATGTTTACTTTTTTCTATTACGTATTAAAATAAAGTAATTTTCAAGGTTGAATGAACCGCGAGACGTGACGTAACCATGCCGATAAACGTAAAATATTCATTAAAAAATCTTTTTAATTAATTATTAGCTATCCGATAGCTTAAAAACTTGTATTATCAATTGAAGGTCATGCATACACGATTTTTACCGTTACAGCCTATTAAAAGTCCACTGCTGAACATAGGCCTCCCATATAGATTGCCTATGAGCTATGGGGCAATGTATATGGGAGTTTAAATCCCTCTGTCGCCTCTTACGACACCCACGGGAAGATATGGGATAGTAGATATTCTTACACTGCCATTACGCGGCAAGATTATTACAATGAAATATTACCCAAAAGTAACAATTCTCGATTAAGAATCAAAATGAAGAGACATTGTCACACTTGAGGACTGAGATGATATGGCTCATTATCGAAAAAGGATTTCAGATTCTTGTCACTCACAATACGAAACACAATGCAATATGCTGCCATTTTAGGCTGGTATTCTGTTCGAGCGTGATTTTTTCCTGGTCAAAGTAACCAGTGTTGCAGCCTTTTGTCCTCCAGTCCTCAATTTACGTGTAAATTATTCGGATTGACGTGGAATTGCATCACCAGCCCGGCTCTATCAATCAATTATGTCCTCCAGACCGAATTCCAATCACGGCAGCTAGTCTCAAATGGGGCTAGCCATCTGCACAAGCACAAGTGCACTCTCTACTCCGTCGTTCTCATAGTCCAACGGGATAGGGTCCGACTCAAGCGTAGAGAGATCAGGCGCAGGACCAACGGCTCTACGTACTTTCCGAGGTATGCAGGTGAAACACCGCTAGCTTAACTCTTGGCTGCTACTGAGTGTTTCTTCATGTTTCTGACAGAAAAACCGAGTAACTTATTTTGGATTTACCCGGGACCTGCAGCCTGGACCATGATCAGTAGCTGCGCTTACGACTTCTAGACCCACGAGGCAGTCATAACACATAATACAGCAAGGCCATGCCATGGACACGGACAAGGAGTCATAGTCATAGCTTTATCGCGTTGTATAACAAAAATTAAATAAAACATAAGAGCCCTCACTTATTAACGATGTGAGTAATGTGACTGCAGGATGCGGCTGTTTATTAAATTATTGTTATTAATTAACATCTGCATTCTCTTTCGAATATTAATTCTGCATTCTTAAAAAAAAGGAAATCGTCACCATTGGTCAAAGTCACGTGGTTCAATCTCTTTGAAAATTACTAAACCATATATTATATAATGATGTCACGCATCTGATCATTTAAGTCGAACACGAATAGATATTATGCACATTTGTATTATAAATTAAAATCAGTGTGTTCATATTAAATTAAGAAGTAATTCAAATTGATACTTGTCCGGGAAAATATGTCTTAAACGCGAAAATGCGTTTTATTTTGTGTTCAACTAAATGCCTAAGACTAAACCCTACGGAATGCAATGTACTATTTTTCCTACACTACATAGAAAGTAATGCTAAAGTTTGCCTCTAAATATCTTCATGCATTATCATTACAATATGCCGAAAATAGAATTTTATATATTCTTAGTACTGTCTTTATTTTTTTTTGGCAGGTTATTTAACCTAATAAAGAATCTTTTAATAAAGAGTGAACACTAATTTAATGATATTTTTAGAAAAAAGTTAGTGACATGGCGCAATTAGATTAAATATTACTGTTTTCTGTTAATAATAATTATTTATTTATTAATAATTTGTCAGCATTTGTTTTAATGTGGCTGCTTTCAAGGCAGGAAGTAAATAGGCTTTTGTTAAGGTACTTCAGCGCATTTTACGATTTTCGACTGCATCACCACTTCCAACAATTTACAGATTACTTATAATATTAAATTTTGTTGCATAAGGTTTAAATTTCAGCAACTAAGTAACGGGCTGAGTAAATGTATTCGTCTTGTTTCCCTTTTTTTTTTCTACCGTACACGGGAAAGCGGAAACAACGATAAAACTTTCTCACAATAAGTAGATTTTTTTTTCATAGGCAAGGAAGCCATCGTCATATTTATCCACGCATCTGAATAAATAACTAGTTATTGACAGTTTTCATAGACAAGGTTCTAAATTATAGAGAGCATGTTCGTAGTCTATTGATTTGGGTAAATTCTTACCAGTTTATATAAATTTAAAATCATAAAGTATTTTATATGATCGAATGTTCGATTATCATCGCACGGGCAAACGTATTATCCTCCAAAATAATACGAGTCGAAACCGGACCATGATATTTTGAAGGCATTTATCGAAATAAGTTCTAATCGAACTTTCGGTCACATATGGAACGATTGTATACAGTCTAATCGAGCGTACGATGGAACTTTATCACGCAAATCTGATTGTTCACCGCCTGACCGAGTGTTCGATCACTCAGCGTTTGATCAGAAGGTGTGTTTAAGGCCCTTTACACATGCACAGGGTAACAAGTCCAACAAGTAATTTTACAATTAGTTCACGGTTCCCTATCGAAACGTTTTTATTTGTTAATACAATGTATCGTTAAGATTGTAGATTTATTTAAGGTCCTATCTTTCTCTACACTTCGTCCCTTGTACATGAACTACTTCAATAGAGCGTGAGGCCGTGTGTATGTGCAAAGGTCCTGAGAGTGTGAGGGAGTGGCGGGGCGGGGTGTGGCGGGGCGGTGCAGTTAGGGCGCGCGCTCACCGGGGCGGCGCCAGTCGCGGCAGAGCAGCGCGCAGGTGGCGGCGGCCAGCACGGCCAGCGCGCCCATCACCACGCACACGGCCGCCAGCCACGTGCGCGTGTCGAACGACTCCGCGCCCTCCAGGAAGTGCTTGTACAGCTCTGCGAACGTATCACCAACTATTGTATTTACGTCGAATTCCGTTATACAATACAACGCTTTCGTTACAATCTGTATTATTATAATATTATATGGTATTATTAGCCGCGCAATTGCACCATCGCACATCGCGACAAAACTCGCGACACCATCCATACCACCTGGAGGATTGGCGATCCACTACTGTGCGATGTAAAATATGTTTTCTTCCTCGCACAACTTCCTTGCAGAATCGACTACCACCAGAGATTTTTCCGCACCGATACGACTTAGGAACCTTAAAGAAAAGAACGTACTCCCTTTTAAAAGGCTGGCAACGCATCTGCCATTCCCCTGGTGTTGCAATTGTTCACGAGCGGTAGTAAATACTTACCATCAGGTGAGCCGTGTGCTCCTTTATCCCCTCTCCTATAAAAAAATACAAGTAAAAATAATTTTGATAACATATTATTAGTTCGGAAAATTACAACGAATCCCAAAAAAAAAACAATTTGAAGTCATAGTAAGTTTCCTCATTTTTGATTGTGAACTCGTACGGTTAGCATTTTATCTGAAGTAATTGAAATTCATATTGTACTAGCTGGTCCCGCCGCGTTGATACCGCACAAGAAATAATTATAGAAAAATATCGTTTTAAATTTAGAAAAATTATATTCTTTAATTAAAAATGATAATACATTCATCGAAGTTGAATAATATTTATATATCTTATATTCTTATATTTACTATCAATAAATATATAATATTTACAATCAAATAAATTTATCGGTATCACGCGCCACCTACTGTTGGTTAAGCCTATAATCTTCGCGCAGTGCAAGCAATAAGTTGACAAAGTTTTAACACGATCTGATGAACGGTATGACAGCGCGTAAAATTTAAACAAACAAACATTATATATTAGATAATATTTTTTTAGCAAACTTTATAACAATAGCATGATTGCGTCACATTGCGAAGCTTTGACTTTGACGACAGTCAAACAAACAGTATATACAGTGAAACCTGGATAACTGGGACCTTAAGGGACTTCCAAATTTGTCTCAAATGTCTCAATTCATCTCAATTTGTCACACACACTCACAAAGAGGTATTCCACTTACCCAGTGTCTCAGATTTCCAGGTATTAATAAATATCTATCTCATTTACAGAAGATTCCATTAATAGAGGTTATTTCAGTTATAGAGGTGTGATTATTAAATAAAATAACGTATTTTGTAAACATTATATATGAGTTGTAATCTATATTAACAATGAAAAAATAAATATTAATCAAAAATATTTTTATAAACAATGCAAAAATGCATACAGAATGGGTCATCAAAAAAAATCTGTTATTTTAGTTTGTCTTTTGGAAGTATCAGATGTAAGAAGTTTTTCAATGTTATAAATTTAGATCGGGAATATTATTGGGAGCTGTACAATTGTCAACAAACATCAAAAAAATTTCTGGGACTTCATTCAAATTAGTCATCCAATCGGCAAAAATAGTAGATGTCATCCAAGCATAACATAAACATCCGGACGATAACAAAACCAAACTAAACCTGGAGGTCACTTTTACGCAATTAGCCAAGTGCTGAATTTGCGGGTAGAATAAGAATTAGTAAACAGAACGGTACACAGACTATAGTCTCAGTAACAGTGGTGAAGTACACTCGCTGTCTCAATTATAGAGTTCATTATGAAGATAAAATCGAAAGAACTAATCCCAGATACAGATGTTTGTTTTGTCTCACTAACAGAGGTGATTCAGTGCTAAAGTGTCGGAACCTAAGCATTAGTTCCAGCTATGGATTATATGGGTTTCTCACTTATCCAGGTCCCACTTAACCAAGTTTCACTGGTGTGTTTATGTCCCCATCGTCGTTTCCACTAATAGTCCATGTTCACTCATATGCGTGGCATTACGTTAAATGTAATAAATGAAAACTCTAATTTAGTTCTTATTTCAAAATTAAAATAGGTAAATTTTCAAACAATCATCTAATTAAAAACTTTGATACGCCTTAATTTAACTTATAAGAGCGGCCAAGTCGCGATTGTTCACTTCTTCACCGTTTCGTGCCGCCGCGCGCAGAATATTCGGCGTGAGTAGCAGCATAATGCTGCCGTGTTGTGATGCTATGGTGAATTACCAAAATCGGAGACCCATTTTACTACGATAAGACATTCCATCTTAGTCACTATTGGTGAAATGACGTCTGCGACGCAACTTAGAATAGAATAGAATAATTTTTAATCAATATGGATTACAGTACATAATACTTTTTAAAATTATTTTTTTTTACTTTTACCACTGGTTCGCAATAAAACCTCTGTCCTGGGAAGAACCAGCAAAAAAACCCAGCGGTACTTTTTAAAACACAATTTACTAATATAGTATTTTATACTATTATTATAAAAACATTTAGAAACAGCGTGGTAGCGATCACCTCATTTCCACGGGTTATTATCAGTCATGTACTGTTTAGTAGTATAATAACCCTTACTAGACAATTTTTGCTTAATAAATAAATGAAACCTTTCGATAGAAAAGGTCTGCATATTTTCTGGGACCTTGTTGTAAAAGCGTATACATTGCCCCATGAAGGAATTGTTGACTCTATGGAGTCGAGTGACTGGCATAACTGACTTGTGCTTGTTCCTAATATTTACAGAATGTACATCACTATTTTTAATAAAACTATTTTTGTTTTTGTGTACATACATTAAAATTCTATAATATATTGAGAGGCCAAAGTTAATATATTTATTTCTTTAAATTTTTCTCTAAGGGATTCCTTTGGACCTAGGTTATAAATTGCTTGAATATAGTTTAATAGTAATTTGATAAACTATTGATCGATTATGAAAATAAGAGAGCCGTGGTAGCTCGGGGGCTGAGTAGCCCTCGCTCGCGTACTGGAAATTTTGCAGAAATCGGTCGGCATCAATGAAATTGTTAATTGCAGTTTTAAGTGCTCGACGGTGAAGGCAAATCTTGTAAGGAAATCTGAAATAGATCAGAAACTACATAAGATCTATTCTTAGATTACGTTCAGGACATATTCCATCGAAGAAGTTTGCTTTTTTAATGAAAAAAGTGCCATCACCAAATTGCGACGTATGCGGAATAGTTGAAGATGTCCAACATATTTTGATGGAATGTGTCCGGAACGAAGCAATTAGAAGGTTATGTTTTGGTAGTGATGGGAATTTTCAGGTTGGCACCTTGAACAGTATTTTGGCTTATCCAAAGTCGGAGGAGGCTAAAATGCTGGTCAAGCTAGCAGACTTGATTCTGTGTATGGAATAGGTGTGGCTGTTTATGGTTCCACCATTTCCTTAGGTGTGTTTACTTATAGTCGTGCGTGCTCCTTGCACATAACTATTGATAATATAATACATTTTTTTATGATTAAGTAATTGTAGACGAAACGGGACGATGTGGTCGCTCAGCGACAAAGTCCTTTATAATAATACATTTAGAAAAAACTTTATGAAATAATCGTTTTTCAAAATTACCATTTGTGGTAGAGCTACTTTCCCGGTTAAAATTCCGCCTGGGTACTAAAGTCCAGTTGCAGCGTAAAAACAAGAACGAACCTGCTTCCTGGTCGCTGTAGAGCGTTGTGGCGAGCACCTCGACGGGCGGGCCTGGGCCCAACACGTTGGTCGCCCACACGCGGAACCAGTACGACGCGTTAGGCTCCAGGTGGTACACGTCGATTTGACGCTGGGGAACGATAGTGTGACCACGCTATATTATGATTGTATCATGAATGGGTCATAGGAGCTCAATGGTGCTGTTTCGTATGGTGAGTATAGAGAATCAGGCATTCCACCTTGATCCTCAGAGGTAACAACGCACCTGTATTTTGATTCTTAATTAAGGATGAAAAACAGCAGTGGGCTATTTAATGTTCTCCCGACTTTAAAAAGAAGGAGATTCTCAATTTGACTGTATTTTTTTAATGTGTGTCACCTCATAAAATTTTTCTGGTTGAACCGATTTCAATAATTCTTTCTTTATTCGATATCTGGTGCTTCTCATGTGGTCCCATATACATTTGATCAAGGTCTGACCAATAGTTTTTGAGTTATTCTTAATAAATTATATTGAAGTCGGTAGTACAAAATTTTAAATTAGGTGACGTTTAAAAAGGCTGTTAAACGCAAACGCTTCTCTATAACAGTAAAAGTAGGTAAATCGACATTATGGGTATATAAAAATAGATAGAGGGCAGTAACCAAATCAAGGACCCGTCTAAAGAGGTCGAACTTTTAGAGACCGGGAGCATAAGAACTCAAACATCAATTTAATGTCCTGGTTTTTTTCTTTAATTTAAGACGTGGTAGAGCCATGCTGCTGCTATATTAGTAGTATAGTTGTAGCACAAATGGGTCGGCCCGACCGGAGAAGGACCACGCTCTCACAGAATACCAGTGTAAAATAGCAGCTTAACACTGCTATATTTCGTATGGTGAGTGTGGAGAACCGGAGACCTCACCTTACTGGAAATTCTATTCCATCTTAGTCCTCACGGGTGACGACGCATCTGCATTTTGATTCTTTATTGAGTCTATGGGTCAGAGCAACCACTTACCATCAGGTGGACTGCCTGCTCGTTTGTTTTCCATTCCATTCTATAAAAAAACATAAGTAAGACCATAGTAAAAGTCTCAGTAATTAAGAAAAGCAAGCTGTCAACATTAAAACAGGTTTCATTGCTTAACATTCAACACTATGAAGCAATCCATTGGGGAAGCATATGTTTAACAGTGGACTTTTATAGACTGTGTTTTATGGACGAATGGATAAAATTCGACAAACGTAGCAGTACAGCGAATTACTCCAACTTGTGGAGGTCTATGACTAGTAGCGAGCATTAACACGGCTGGTGACGTTAATCGGCAGAAAACACCTAATGCTCAAATAGTCAAACACAGCTCAATTTTAAATGTTATTAAGTCTCGTGCTGTCTCTATCATTTTAAGTCAAAGTGACCGTGACACCACGAGAATTAACGACGTCTTAAATCTGTGTAGCGTTTGAATATTTGGCCATTAGTATTTATTTTATAGTAAAGGCCTTCGATTTAACTATTTGAATTCGAAAAAAAATGCAAAAAGTTAATACAAACGTTTAAAAGATTTGCACATACTGGTCCAATGTTGCTTATAATCTATTCGTGGGTTTAGTATTTTTTCCTTTTTCATCAGCCCGTGACTTAATTCAAAGACTTGCACATACTGGTCCAATGTTGCTTATCAACTGTTCGTGGGTTTAGTATCTTTTTCTTTTTCATCAGCCCGTGACTTAATTCAAAGATTTGCACATACTGGTCCAATGTTGCCTATCAACTGTTCGTGGGTTTAGTATCATTTTCTTTTTCATCAGCCCTTAAATCTTCACTGCTGGACATGGGTCTCTCCCGTTCTTGGAAAAAATTTACCTTAATGTACCTTAAACTTACTTTTATGTTTCTGTTACCAGGGCACGTCACTAAGGAATGAAGTAAAACATTTGACAGATTTCATCGTGAGGGAAGTTATTTTTTTAGAAATATATATATTCTGGTTTATTCGAACTTCGTTACCTTTTTTCTCATTATTGGTTTACTTTTGCTGCACTACCTTCCATATGTTTATCTCTGCTTAGTTTAATGGTTGACTGGGAGAGAATGCCTTAAGGCATTAAGTCCGCCATATGTACGATTTTTCTTTTGGGCATAAAAGTTTAAATAAATAAATAAATAGATATATGTTTCATTCTGAACTATTTGTTATATTTAATATTACTTAGATTATAAATGGTTAAACTAAACTAAAAAAAAGTTTAAAATTTTTAATAAATTAAAGAACACAGCACCAAGGCATTTTTTGTGTAGATACTGGATAAACTCATAATTAAATCGCAACTTTTCAATGAAACTGTGTGACCATCTACATAACAAGTAAGTTCACCTCAGTCCCAACTAGCGACATCTAGTGAGCGTAAGATTATTAGCCCTTATTGTCGCGCCTGGCAAGCGGATGTCTATTCTCCGATCACAGTGCCAGACGCGAGCACCATTGACATCTTTATATACATTATCAGTCTCGTAAACATTTACAATAAAAACCCTCACCGAGTTAGGACTGATGTGATTGGGGCTGATCGGCCGCCACGTCTCGAGGGTACCGTTGACCGGCATCGCGGAGCGGTACTGCGCTGTGAAGTCGATGATGGGGTGCCCGCCGTCGCCCGCCACGTTCCACAGGATCAGCGCGAGGATTGTCGACGCGTGGACTGTCACGTTCACCAGTGGAGGCGGTTCCGCTGTCGATTCAAGAAGGACAGACATAAGTTTCACGTAAATTATTGCTATGGGGCGATCGCGGAGCAGGAAGAATTTCAAATCAATGCAATCCATACAGATGTGAACTTTAATAACTTGAGAATTAACTCGGTTTTCGAATTACAGATACTGTTCAAAATGTCCTAAAACTATCTTAGTTGCAAAAGAAACAAAACTTTTTATGATGTGAAATGCAAAGCAATAAAAAAACTCCTGCTCCGCGACCGTGCTTTATTTACTTATTTAAACTTCATACAATATCATGTATAGGCGGACTTAATGACTGAGGCATTCTCTACCAGTCAACCTTTAGGTGATGCAGAGATAAAAATATGAAGTAGGTGTGTGAAATGACAAGAATATAAATTAAAGTATATAAATATAAAACAATATAATACATATACCCATACATAAACTTACAAATCAAAAGTTATTTAATATATGCATAGTATTATATATAACTTATGTACATAAAAATAATAAATTACATACATTATATACTTTATGTGGTTGTACCGTAAGAAAATTTAGCTCGTTTGTCGTTAGAGATGACTTAGTGAAAGGTCAGAAAGATCTTTTAAAAGTGATTTCTTATATTTACGCGAACACTACACATTGAATATAACTGTTTTTTTACGGATTTTATCGCGTTTATTATACTATTAACCTAACTACTAACCAAAAATTAATATTAAAAAACTGAAGGTATTCGGGCTAACTGTGACATCGGGACATCAAACATCTCAGTCCCGCCCGTGACCACGGGTCGCTGTAAAGCACTCGAAACATCGGGAATAAAAATAGTAAAATAAACGCGATAAAATCCGTAAAAAACAGTTTTATTCAATCTTTTAAAAGGTTTCTGTAAGATTGCAGCAATGAAATTGTTAATTGCGATGTTAAGTGACGATTTACCACGTGTTCGGCCGTGAAGGAAAAGATCGTGAGGAATTACATTAACATAGGCCTCCATAGAATGCCTCATGGGGATATTTTGCCACAGTTGCCACGTCTGCTGTAAGCTTGAGATGATATCAGGAAGATGCTGCTGCCCATATCCTGTTTCAGTTTCCTTATACTCCTACGCTCCCCATCGGTCTACACAGTTAACCACATATCTGAGGAGTTTAACCCTTTCGCTGTCCCGTGCACTACATATCGGCCATTGCTATTGTCTTACTATTGTGTTTTAAAACCGGACAGTGAACGTGTTAAAATATTGTAATCAAGCACTTCCCTATGAAGCAATCTATGGGGGAGGCTTTTGTTACCACGTAAAACGTCATTAAAGAATTTAAAATTAAGTAAATTAAAAAATATGAAATTATAAAGTCGGTTAACAGCTAGCTTGACGATCGTAGTGCTAGACCCTGGGTCCGGTCTGGGTATTGTACGTCTGGTATTAACGAGATGGTTATACCGTATGTAATTGGTAGAGCCATGCTGCAGCTTTATTATGGTTGTGCACAATAGGTCGGCTCGACCGGGGTAGAACCACGGTGTCACGAGAACCGGGGCAAATTTACTGGAAACGAGGCATTCCATCTTAGTCCTCAGGGGTGACAACGCATCTGCATTTTGATTCTTAATCGAAGATAAATGTTGATGCATATCGGCCACAGCATCCACTTACCATCAGGTGGATTGTGTGTTCGTTTGCCACAGTTAGCATTTTCCATGGAGCATAGGAACATGGAGCGAAATGGTGTGATCTATTCTCATAGATGCCACCACACAGCATGTCAATTTAATTTTATTAGAATTTAACATTAATTTATTCTACTTGGGAGATGAACCCTTTCAGAAGTGAAAGGTCTTTTTACAAGGTTTTTTCAACGTGGTAGAGCCATGTAGCAGTTATACTATGGCTGCAGAACGAATAGGTCGGCTCAACCGGGGACGGTCACGCTCTCACAGAATACCAGCGTAAAATATCAGCTTAATGCTGCTGTGTTTCGGAAGGTGAGTGTAAACAACCGGAGACCCTTTTATAGGCATGTCCTCTTTATCCTCAGGAGTGACAACGCATCTGCATTTTGATTTTTAATATAGAGGATTAATGTAGATTTCTATAGGCCACATCATCCACTTACCATCAGGTGGACTGTACTCGTTTGTCAATCTTGTTTGATAATTAAAAATTAAAAAAATTGTACAACAGACTTCAATATAAATTATTAAGAATAACTCAAAAACTATTGGTCAGACCTTTATCATTTATATGAAACCATATGAGAAGCACCAGCTTTCAAATAAAAAAAGAATCATCGAAATCGGTTCACCCAATAAAAAGTTATGAGGTAACACATATAAAAAACATCGAATTGAGTAAGTCTCCTTTTTGAAGTCGGTAGAAAAAGGCCTGTGCTCAGCTATGGCACGTATATAGGTTGTAACTTTACTTTTAAATTTAGACCTTTGCCTTTATCGCCTATCTAAAGTCCGCTGGGGGATATAGGGATATTTGACATAGTTTATACGTGGTAGAGCCATGCTGCAGCTATATTAGTAGTATAGATGTAGCACGAATGGGTCGGCTCGAGCGGGGAAGGACCGCGCTCTCACAGAATACCAACGTAAAATAGCAGCTTTACGCTGCCGTGTTTCGTATGGTGAGTGTAGAGAACGGGATACCCTTTTTACTGGAAATGAGGCATTCCATCTTAGTCCTCACGGGTGACAACGCATCTGCATTTTGATTTTTAATAGAGGATATATGTAGATGTCTATGGGCCGCAGCAACCACTTACCATTAGGTGGACTGTGTGCTCGTTTGTCACCCTTATCCTATAAAAAAAATGTGTCCCTTGTCACGCTTGGCAAGCGAGTTGTCAATCGCAGTTTTTATTTTTATTCAGCTGTTATTAGGATGCTGCCCATATCCTGGTTCAGTTTCCCTCTGGCGCCTCTTACGACACCCACGGGACGGTATGGGGTAGTGGATATTCTTACACCGCCACTACAAGGTTAACTTTAGACGATGAAAAAGAAATAAGATAAGTAAAGAGTGGTGTTTTTATCAAAGTGGTCAATTTCAAGTTGAAAACGCAATTTAATAAAGAGCGTTTTAACCGCCAGACTATGTAAATAGCAAACTCCACCTATATACACAGTTGGGTCAACATGCTGAGCTCACACATAGGGTGCCTCATATTTGGAACTTTAATGGACTGTCCTAATTCTACACTAATATTATAAACAGAAAAGATTTGTTTTTCTGTTGTTTGTAATGGTTAAACTCTAAAACTACTAAATCGATTTTTAAAATTATTATACCTATAGAAAGTGAATTATCAGCGAGTAAAACAGGTTATATATTATTTAAAAAAAATAGGGATCCCTAGGAATATTCCAATGTTGTAAGCCAATATTGAAATATTACAATATTGTATCAAAATATTTAAAAAAGACGAATTTGCCAATAATAAAATAATGTACTAGGCGTTTATAGGACTACACTTAAGAGCGCGGACCCGAGGTCCATTAGTAGTAGGTGAATGAACACACTGGTAGATATGAAAGATGATTACATTCGTATCATGGTATTAACTCTTATCCAGATAAATATATATATATATATATATATATATATATATATATATATATATATATATATATATAATCAAGCTTGTTTGTGTAGACGTAAATTACTTTTCTTTTTCTACCGACTTCAAAAAGGAGGACGTACTCAATTCGACTATAATATGTTATTTTTGTTATGTGTGTTACCTCATAACTTTTTCTGGTTAAACCGATTTCGATGATTCTTTTTTTATTTGAAAGCTGGTGCTTCTCATGTCGTCCCACATAATATACTTGATCATGGTCTGACCAATAGTTTTTGAGTTATTCTTAATAATTTATATTGAAGTCGGTTGTAAGAAATTTTAATTTTTAATTAATAAATTATTCGAATCGGACCTTTCGTTTGGAAGCTATCACTATTATAAAATGTTAAGCTCAAGGAAAATGCAGCGGTGTACCATTTAGTTTCGGTTTGTTAAAACTATTTTTGATTCATTATCTGTCTAATACTACACTTTGATGTATCCGAATACTTAATATACATTAATAATTACTTCCTTACTAATATATATTCGTGCTCTAATCCAAAGTCCCGAGACCTTTCAGCTCGAGTTATGAAACCGTTTTCAGTGCCTAGAAGATTGCAATGAAGTGGACGATATGAATGATAAGCTCGTGGAAACTGTCCATGCGGTCGGAGCTAAGTTCTGCAAGACCCACCGCAGAAGAACACAAAAATTTCCGATCACACTCTTAATCTCATTAATGTTAGACGGAAAATGAAGCTGCAGTCTTCAGCAGATTTAACAGCATACAGGCAACTGAACAGACAGATCTGCAAATGCATGCGGCGGGACTTACGCAACTTTAATACTGCTCGTATTGAAGAAGCGATCGAGCGGAACCAGCTACAGTCCCTTCAGCGGTGCCAAGTTGACTGGCGGTAAATCGAAGTGTTGGAAGTGTTTGTACAGTAGCTACGATGGCTATCCGAGTACAGAACCAGAGTACAAAATCTACCCAACTGCAGAGAGGTGTAAGTCAGGTTGACGTTATATCCCCGTTTTCAAGCTACTGGACTGGAAAGGATGCGGTATTAACATCAATGGCGTGTACATCACTCACCTTCAATTTGCCGACGATATAGTCCTAATGGCAGAATCGCTGGAGGACCTAAGCACTATGCTCAATGGCCTCAATAGTGCTTCCCAACTGATAGGTTTTAAGATGAACATGGACAAAACAAAGACCATGTTACACCTATGCCGGTAGTTGTTGGGAGCACTAAGCTCGAAGTTGTTGACGAGTATGTTTACCTGGGACAAATAGTCCGACGGATTCAACTCAGCTGGGCAGCGTTCGGGAAATTAATACACGTCTTCTCGTCGGGTATACTTCAAAACCTGAAAACGAAATTCTACAACTTTTGCCAGTGATGACTTAAGAATCTGAGAAGTGGTCCTTTACTGCTGGCTGTATGAGGAAGCTCAAGATCGCTCAGCGAGCTATGGAGATGGCTATGCTCGGGGTTTCTTTGCGTGATAAACTTTGAAATGAGGATATCCGCAGTAGAACCTGAGTGACCGACATAGCCCAACGGATTAGTAAGCTGAAATGGCAATGGGCCGGACATATAGCTCGAAGTACCGACAAACAATGGTGGAAAAAGTATCTCGAACATAGGTTAAGACATGCAGGAAGTCAATGGATGCAGTTGGCCCAGGACCATGCTTTGTGGCATTCTTTGGGGGAGGCCTATGTTCTGCAGTGGACTTGTGAAGGGCTGTAATGGTGATGATGATGACTTGCGTATTATTTTTTTTAGAACGAACTCAGTCATCACTAAAAGAGTTTAGATGACATACGACATTTCGTGCTAAATCAGCGGCGGTGTGCCCCGACATAGCCTCAACCGATTTTTGTTTTTGTCCCGGCATTTTCCGCTAGTCATAGCAGTACTACACAGATCACCTTGTTTTCGTTAAACGTATTTCTATTGATCCACGGTTATTGGCATTTAAAATCGAGGACGTCGCATAGGGCGCGTTATACGAGCGAAACAATAAGGTTTTACGCACGCACCATATGCACATACCAAACAAGTTAAAAATATCTCCTAGGTTCTTTATCAGCCTGTAAAAGTACAATTGATCGACATTGGCCTCTCCCGTTGTGGAGAGGATTAATAGCCATGGCTCCTGATAAACGGTGTAACAGTGGAAACATCGTGTGTATTCATATCATTGAGTTATATGTACTACGTACTAGAGAAGCCATTCCGAACATTGACTATGTTCAACTGAACTGTAGTGCAATCCGTACAAACTAAATATTGCGTAAATTGAAGATTTGTGAATTCCATAAAGTAATTATTATTACATTTTATTTAGAAATATAACATATTTGTTTAGATGAAATTAAGATATATTATATTAAATTCTTATATTTATTTTATATTAATATCTTATTTTATATCAAATTAAACACTTGGCGCATGTGCGACTACTACTCCCGCGCATGCGCGAAAACATACAGTAGGACAAAGTTTTTGTTTGAAATGGCTTCTCTAGTACGTAGTACATATAACTCAATGATTCATATTATCATCATTACAGCCTGTTAAAGTTCACTGCTGAACTGCTGCCTTGCCATAGATTGTCGCATAAGGGGGATATTTTTCAGAACTGCGCATGGCAGGCGGTTTGCTGCCCATCTCCTTGTAAGTTTTCTTCTGTTGCCTCTTACGACACCCACGGGACAATGTAGCCGTATAGCGGCGGTGTAAGAATACCTATTGTTAACATTTTATACACTTATCGATACTATCCGGTTGCTAATTTGGTGTGGCTGTGGATTTGACTTTTGCGGAAGTCAAATCCAAACCCTATTTTATTCTGGCTATAAGGCCGGCCACATACTTACGGAATTCCATTTAATGATTTCGTTTCGGAATCCCGAATCGGGATTCCGTGAACACATCACAACACATACATTTATATCCATTCGGAATAACAAGGCTCAGTTGAGAGACGTTAGCCATTGAATCTAGACATTCTGCCAGCGAATAATGACGACGATTTTCTGATTGCGATTCCATTGTTGCTGTAGCATTGTTACTGGGTGCATCCCCATAATATTGACTATATTGCAAGCTAAGAGTGATAAGGGGATTGCACCTAGTAACAATGTGCCGTGTAGTGGCGGTTAAGAATATCCACTACCCCATATCTTCCCGTGGGTTTCGTAAAAGGCGACAAAGGGAAACAGACAGGGGATGGGCAGCAGTATCTTCCTGGTAACGGAAAAATACAATAAAAAAAACTGCGGTAGCCAACCCGCTCGCCAAGCGTGGCAACTATGGCAAATACCCCCCAAATGGATAAAGTTACTAAGAGACGGCCCCCAGTCCCCTGCGGCCTCGCTATTCCTGGCTACGGTGGCGACCAAGGTAACGGCGGGGCAGGGGGTGCTAAGAATCTCCGGTGGAGGTTCGGTCTCCACCTACGACGACTCGACCTGGCAACATACAACGCACGCACCCTGAGGACTGACGAGAAGATTTTGGAGCTGGAAGAAGAGATAGACAAGTTACGCTAGCATATTATAGGATTATCCGAAGTCCGAAGAGAGGGGGAGGACACGGTAATCCTCGAATCCGGCAACTTGGTCTATTACCGGGAGGGCGACCATCTGTCCCAAGGAGGTGTCGGATTTATCGTCCACAAGTCTCTCGTTAACAACGTTGTAAACATTGAGTGTGTCGACGAGGGTTGCGTACCTTATACTCAGAATCACCAAACGGTATTCGCTGAAGGTCATACAGGTTTACGCACCAACCTCGGCACACCCCGATGAGGAGGTGGAGGAAATGTATGAGGATATCTCTAAAGCCATGCATTCCTCCAAAATCCAATATACGGTGTTAATGGGAGACTTCAATGCAAAACTAGGCACAAGAGAGAACGGTGAGCTGAAAGTAGGGAAATTTGGAATAGGGCAACGGAACCCAAGGGGCCAGCAGCTGGCCTACTTCATGGAGAGAGAGGGACTCTTTATGATGAACTTTTTCTTCAAGAAGCGGCCCCACAGGAAGTGGACCTGGTCGAGCCCCGACGGTTCGACAAAAAATGAGATTGACTTCATTATGACGACCAGACGACCACTGTTCAGTGATGTCTCTGTGATCGCGAGGGTGAAAACCGGCAGCGATCACCGAATGGTTAGAGGCACACTGAACCTGAATGTTAAGTTGGAGAGGTCTCGTCTGATGAAGTCAACGCTCCGTCCCCCTCGTGCTCTAATCCAAAGTCCCGAAACCTTTTAGCTCGAGTTACAAAACCGTTTTCAGTGCCTAGAAGACTGCAATGAAGTGGACGATATGAATGACAAGCTCGTGGAAACTGTCCATGCGGTCGGAGCTAAGTTCAGCAAGACCCGCCGCAGAAGAACACAAAAACTCTCCGATCACACTATTAATCTCATGGCTGTTAGACGTGAGATGAAGCCACATTCTTCAACAGATTTGACAGCATACAGGCAACTGAACAGACAGATCTCCAAATGCATTCGGCGGGACTTACGCAACTTCAATACAGCTCGTATTGAAGAAGCGATCGAGCAGAACCAAGGCTCCAAAGTCTTTGCCAGAGATCTGTCTGTCAGAAAGAGACAACTGTCAAAGCTGAAGACCGAATGTGGCAGCATCGTTTCCGGGGCACCTGAGATTTTGAGTGAGATTGAGAGGTTCTATGGGCAGCTGTACACGTCATCGTTGGAGCCACACGTAAGTGTGAGTAACAATCCAAGAGCGAGTCTTGTCCGACATTATTCCGATGATATCCCGGACGTCAGTCTGAGCGACATTAGAATGGCTCTCCAGCATCTTAAAAACGGCAAGGCCCCAGGCGAGGATGGATTTACAGCGGACCTTCTGAAAGCGGGTGGAAAACCGGTACTTGAAGTCCTTCAGAAGCTCTTTAATTCCGTCCTCCATGGTGGCATTACACCGGAGGCGTGGAGCAGAAGTGCGGTGGTCTTGTTCTTTAAGAAAGGCGACAACGCTCTCTTGAAGAACTACAGACCGATTTCCCTTCTGAACTGCGTCTACGTGCTGTTTTAGAGAGTCATTACGAATCGTCTCGCGCGCAGACTTGACGACTTCCAGCCTCCCGAACAAGCCGGTTTCCGAAAAGGCTTTAGCACTATAGACTACATACATACCCTTCGGCAAATTGTACAGAAGTCAGAGGAGTACAATTTGCCTTTATGTCTGGCGTATGTGGACTATGAGAAAGCCTTTGATTCCGTTGAAATTTGGACGGTGCTGCAGTCCCTTCAGCGGTGCCAAGTTGACTGTCGGTATATAGAAGTGCTGAAGTGCTTGTACAGTAATGCTACGATGGCTATCCGAGTACAGAACCAGAGTACGAAACCTATCCAATTGCAGAGAGGTGTAAGACAGGGTGACGTCATATCCCCGAAACTCTTCACCGCTGCATTGGAAGACGTTTTCAAGCTCCTGGACTGGAAAGGATACGGAATTAACATCAATGGCGAGTACATCACTCACCTTCGATTTGCCGACGATATAGTCCTTATGGCAGAATCGCTAGAGGACCTAAGCACAATGCTCAATGACCTCAATAGTGCTTCCCAACGGATAGGTCTTAAGATGAACACAGACAAAACAAAGATCATGTTTAATGTCCATGTCACACCTATGCCGGTAGTTTTTGGGAGCACTAAGCTCGAAGTTGTTGACGAGTATGTTTACCTGGGACAAATAATCAGACTAGGTAAGTCCAACTTCGACCGAGAGGTCAATCGACGGAATCAACTCGGTTGGGCAGCGTTCGGGAAATTACGTCACATCTTCTCGTCAGGTATACCTCAAAACTTGAAATCGAGACTGTACAACCATTGCGTGTTGCCAGTGATGACATACGGAACTGAGACGTGGTCCTTCACTGCTGGCCAGATGAGGAAGCTCAAGGTCGCTCAGCGAGCTATGGAGAGGGCTATGCTCGGAGTTTCTCTGCGTGATAAACTCAGAAATGAGGATATCCGCAGTAGAATCAGAGTGACCGACATAGCCCAACGGATTAGTAAGCTGAAGTGGCAATGGGCCGGCAATATAGCTCGAAGAACCGACAACCGATGGGGAAGAAAGGTTCTCGAGTGGCAGCCCTGTTACCGGCAGGCGAAGTGTAGGGCGTCCCCCCACTAGATGGAGTGACGACCTGGTAAGATATGCAGGAAGTCGATGGATGCAGGTGGCTCAGGACCGTGCTTTGTGGCATTCCTTGGGGGAGGCCTATGTTCAGCAGTGGACTTGTGAAGGGCTGTAATGATGATAATGATGAACAATGATACAGCAACAATGGAATCACAATCAGAAAATTGTAGTCATTATTCGCTGGCAGAATGTCTATACTCAATGGATCTAACGTCTCTCAACTGACCCTTGTTATTCCGAACGAAAATAATCGTATGTGTGATGTATTCACGGAATCTCGAATCGGAGTTGCGTATGTATGTGGCCGGCCTTAAACCATACTAGTCCATTGAACATTACCGTATAGGGGCGGTGTAAGAATATCCACTACCCTGTATGGTCTCTTGGGCATCGTAAGAGGCGACAGTGGGAAAAAAACATTAGATGGGCAGCAGAATCTTCCTAATAACAACTAAAAAATAAAACGAATGTTGCAAAAAATGTTAAAACTGATGTTGCAAATCCGCCCGCCAATCGTGGCAACTATGACAAAATAACCTCTATGATGCAGTCTATGGGGGAGGCCTATTATCAGCAGTGGCATTTTGATAGGCAATAACGGTAACAGTCCGTTGCTGAGTATGAGCCTCCTCCTAATATATCGGGTGTTTGTGAAACGCTCCCGAAAACGAAGACAGACGACAGTACCAACTATACCTTTGATGATGGGTGAGATATAAAATCAATCCTGATGAAAAACCAAATCATCTTTTCACAACGTTTTATTAGCTTTATTCATGCTCCATCATGTTAGTACAGTTCGGTTTTTAGGTGATATCTTCGCGCGGCAACTCTCACAGAATACCAGTATGAGGTAGCGACTTGATACTGCTGTTTCGTATTGTGAGTGTAGAGAACCAGAAACACTTTTTACTGGAAGCGAGGCATTCCATCTTCGTTCTCAGGTGTGACAACGCAACGCATGTATTTGATTCTTAATCGAGGAAAATTTTTTATAACCCACAACATCAATTTACCATAAGCTCGTAATACTATGTGTTCAGTGTGTGCTCGTTTGTCACCATTATTCTATAAAAATAAGGATTTGCCATATTGCACAGGCTTGGCAGACAGAATGTTGGCCGTGGCGACAGATGTCTTGCGCTTCAGACGCTGCTCCCTGCCGCCGATCTGGGCATTTTACGCTACGCTACGTCTGGCATAAACAAGATGGCTATACCGCCATCTGTCGGAACCCGTACGATTACTCTGGCATTTCCCTTAGCCACTTCTTACGAAATTTACAGGTCGAGAGAAGGCCATGGACTTTCTCCGCCACCACATGACGTTAAAGTTAAAGTTACAGCCTATATACGTCCCATAGCACAGGCCTCCCATCATTTCTGAGAGGATTTTAGGGCAAGGAAGTGTACGTCGCGCTGCCCCAATGCGTATTGGCGAACTTCACATGTCTTCGAAATATTTTTTCTTATTTCTCAGACATGGAGGTTTCCCCTCGCGATGTTTTCCTTCACCGCCGAGCACGTGGTAAATCAGTACTTAAAATTGCAATTAACAATTTCATTGGTTCCTGCGGGAATCGAACCCGGGTTGCTCGCGTACTGTAAAATTTACAGCGAATGCTAACCATCCGAGACCACGGATACCACGGATCTCACATGACGTATTACATTACAATTTAAAATTAAAAATTTGTACAACCGACTACAATATATTATATTATTAAGGATAACTCAAAAACTATTGGTCAGACCTTGATCAATTTATATGAAACCACATGAGAAGCACCAGCTTTCAAAGAAAAAATAATCTTCGAAATTGGTTCACGTAGAACAAAGTTATGAGGTAGGTAACACATAAAAAAACATACAGTCGAATTGAGTAGCTCCTCCTTTTAGAAGTAGGTAGAAAAAAACTTTTTGTCATGCCTAAAAACCTTCTCAGAAATGAGAGCCCAGCAGTTGAACATAATATGAAGGTTTATACTTTAAAGTCCTCCATATCGAATTTCGGGCACAGCGGCCTATTTATACGTAGACTAGCCAACTGTGCAGGACAGGACTATAGTGCTCAAATGTAAGGGCAAGCACAGGTGCACTGACTATTCCCTTACTCTCATAGTCCGAAAGGACGGTAATTCGGTTTTACGTGTTTTGCTAGGCACGGGGGTGAAACACCGCCAAAATCCTGACTGAGAATTTTATGGAGGAAAACCCCAATAACCTGTTTGGCTCGACCCGGTATCTTATGATCAGAAACTGTGTTACGACCACTAGACAACGAGGCATCCATTAATCAAAAACACAATACTCGGTAATACACGCGCACTGTGAAACCACCCATTACCGGTAGTCTGTCATTATTGAAATGCAACCACACATCTGACCAGACCTCGGAGAACTGTTTGCTGAATTCAGCTCTACTGTAATTGCGGAAGCTTGTCATACGAGCTAAGGGGGTCTAGAGATGCTGGGTAATAGATAATAGGCGTCATTACGCGGCCTTCGGGCTGCCGTGTGAGTAGTCTTCATTTGTGGTTAGGTGGTTTAGACTAATAGTAGATTCTTTGGTATAGAGATATGTTTGTTACCTTTAAGTAAATAATAATTTCATACTGATTTAATAAGTTGTGTAGATAAGATATTCTTTTGACATTTGTGATTTTATAAACCGAGTTCAAAAATACGAGAACGTTCTGCATTCGACGCGTGTTTTAATGTATGTTATCTGAAAATTTCTCGGAAACGGGAGAATGCTTGGTATATGCTGTAATAATAGCCACTACCCCATATCATCCCGTCGTAAGAGGCGACAGAAGGAAACAAATCAGATGATGGGCAGCAGCCTATCCCTAATAACGATTAACAAGTAAAAATAAAAAATAATGTTACCACTTTTTTATCATATTCTTGCATTGCCATCTGAATTTGAGCTATAATAAAAAAATCAAGTTTCTAGCTGATCTGGAAGTTAGTTTAAAATCGATTACTAAATTCCATTTGGAACAACAGACATACAAAAAAGTGACGTAATAAAAACGTGGTGAAAAATAAATACCTGGGTAACAACATGCTTGCCAAGTGTGACAACTATGGCAAAATCCCCCCTATTAGGCAATCCATGGTCCCACGGGAATGGTCTATGTCCATCACTGGTTTTTATAGGTAATCTATGTATGTATGTTTGGCCATGGAAAGAAAAGAGGAGATCTCCCACCGGGCAAAATGTTATGTGAGCGGCCAACGCTCCGTGTGGTACTTCGGAGCTATTTCTATATATACTGCTTTTATTTCGGAACTTTGATAGCGTGATTTAGGCTTCGATGTGGTTCGCTTTTTGCGCGACTACAGTGCCGCTACACATGTATAATGTTCTCACTAACATAATGAGACAGAAGTGTCAGTATGTTTATATCTGTAATACATACATGTCTTTGTGTCTACGGAGTTCAATTAAAAACTGTGTGTAATTGTGTTGTCCTTGTCGCTGTGCTTTTTATACAATAGTTCACTGTTAGGCTTATGAGAAAGCTTAAGGTGGCTTAGCAAGCTTTGAAGACGTCCATGCTCGATATTTCCCTGCGTGATAAATATCTGCCAAGATCGGTAAGCTGAAGTGTAGAGTAGGCCATATGGAGTGACGACCTGGTAAGACATCACGCAAGAAGTCTGTATTGATGAATAATTTGAGTAGAGCTGTATTGATGATGATGATATCACACGATAAAAAAATAGATTTTTTTAATTCTTTTTTTTATATGATAAGGGTGACAAACGAGCACACAGTCCACCTGATGGTAAGTGGTTGCTGCGGCCCATAGACATCTACATCTATCCTCTATTACAAATCAAAATGTAGATGCGTTGTCACCCGTCAGGACTAAGATGGAATGCCTCATTTCCAGTAAAAAGGGCCTCCGGCCACCTGCACTCACCAAGTGAAACGCAGAGGTAAACCTCTACTTCACGCTGGTTTTCTGTGAGGTCGTGGTACCACCCCGGTTCGAGCCGGACCATCCGTGCGACAGCAAAAGCTGCCGCGTGGCTCTACCACTGTTAAATTATCTGCTTATTGAAATTTATTACCTATCTTTAATTTACCACTGGTTTGGAAAATATATGTGTCTTGAAATTCTGCAGGACATTGTTTTTGAAAAAAAAAAGGAACAGTTCACAATCTTATAACTATATAAAAATCAATTGCTATCTGTTAGTCTCGCTAAAACTCAAAAACGGCTCGACTCTCGACTCGACTAGATGATTTAGATTCAGTTTGGACCCGGTAGGTGGAGCTGTTGTCGAGGTACAGTAATCACCCGTGCGAAGCTCGGGCGGATCGCCAGTCATATATAATAATAAAACTCACTCCTGACTGTCAGATTGACTCTATCGACGTATGCAGTCTCGTTCTCTACTCCGCACTCATAGAGGCCTTCATCGTCCACGCCCACTTGCTTCAACACCAAGCTTCCGTCTATCTGGAACAAAGGAAAAGAAGATTAAAATCATTCAATTATCAGAGCTATTTTGACTTTGATTTGTTATCAGAACTATGATACAGTGTGCTGGCGGATAAGAGAATCCCAGGACAGAACAACCTAGAGCCACGTAGGCTCTGGGATGTTCTGTTAACATATTATTAACTTACGACGATAGCATTTACGACGACGATAGCATTTACGACGACGATAGCAATTAAGACGATAAAAATCTGTGCTTAATAATAATTTTAAACTTTTCAATAGATAAGGTCTATATATATATATATATTTCCTAGGACTATTGTAAAAACATGTACATTACCCCACGAAGGAATTACTGGCACTTTGGAGTCGACTGACTGGTATAACTGACTTGTGCTTGTTCCTAGTATTTACAGAATGTACGAGAACATCACTATTTTTAATAAAACTATTTTGTATTGTGTACATATACATTAAAATTCCGTAAATATATTGAGGTGCCATTTTAATTTTTCTCATTTAAAGTTTATATTTATTTTTCTGTCCTGTTCAATTATTTTAAGAAATACGAAAAAAGAAACTCCGCTTGTTTGTTTGTCCGGAAATTTTATGTCCTAAAGCTAAACAAAATATTACTCGTAAAAAATAATACCTTCTTGTTCGTTTCATTTGCGTAACACAAATTTAAAAAGTTTACGCGAATATAGTCGCAGGCACAGTCAATATCTATACTATATTAATATAATAAAGCGGAAGTTTTTTTTTGTTTGTTTAAACGCGCTAATCTCTGGAACTACCAGTCCGATTTGAAAAATTATTTTTGTATATAATAGCCAGATTCATGAGAAATAGTATAGGCTATCTAGCATTAGCCTATAACTCTCAGCTAGCCTTAAATATTGATTTTTGTTATGCAAGTCGGAAGAAAAGGCGCTCTCTAACTGCTTTATCCGCGTGCGCTTGCGTAACGTTTAGTATTACATAAATACAATGTTCTACAAAAATATTGGTCTTTGCCCCACCTAAAAAATGTCCGTGCTACCATATGCCTATTTCTTATACATAAGCCACAATAAGGTATTTTGTGACAAAAAATTATTGAAAATTTAAATGTGATTTAAGAGCGTTATTATTAGGCATGGCATATTAACCCTTACGAACGAAAGTTACTTCATCATCAAGACAATTTTATGAAGATAAACTTTGATCTATATAGCATGTTATTTGGACGCATAGTTTAAGAGATAATGAAAAATTAATATAATAAACACTCTGCTCGGAGCGCGGACGATCGCATAAACCCTAGCCGCCCGATGAGATCCGTAAGAAAGCAGCAGTGAACGCCTATACAGGTTGGTCCAAACAGTGAGGTTATAAATTTTTTTTTTTGATTCCTCACACCTAGGGGTATCCGAAAATACCCTATGTATGTTCCGCGATTTTTTGTAGTTTTCGAGTTATGATTTTTTTAACCTTTTTTTGAAAATGTTCACCCTAAGCAGCCTAACATTAAAAAAATGTAATTGTGAGATTTTTTCCAAGTTTTTTTTTGTAGCATGATCCTTATGAGTTACCCTATTATGCATAAAATTGTTAGCTTCCTAACATTCACCGAAGATACAATAATTTTAATCGAAACTTAAAAAAATTCTGTCAGGAGAGTGGGGCTTCAATTTTCAACATTAAATGAAAAATAGTAATAAATGATTTCATACTTTCTAATTTAAAAACTTGGCAGTACCTTAACCTTTCATAATAACATAAAAAAATAACACTTAATAGGCCAGTTTTTCTGTTACAGACTTCTGAAGTTACTCAGGCACTAGTTATAGTTATTTTAATTTTGAAATATTTAATTTAGTTAATTTGATTTAAAAAATCTTTCTAGGTGAATGTTAGGAAGCTAATTATTTTATGCATAATAGGGCAACTCATAAGGATCATGCTACAAAAAAAACTTGGAAAAAATCTCACAATTATATTTTTTTTAATGTTAGGCTGTTTAGGGTGAACATTTTCAAAAAAAGGATAAAAAAAATCATAACTCGAAAACTACAAAAAATCGCGAACCATACATAGGGTATTTTCGGATACCCCTAGATGTGAGGAATCAAAAAAAAATTTATAACCTCACTGTTTGGACCAGCCTGTATAAGCGAGCTGTCATTCCGCGCGGCTTAGTTCAAAAAGTGTCATTCCCATTATTTTATTACGAAACCTGCGGCCACCAAGTCTATGTAACGGAACTAGACTTCAAGTTAAATTTCTTAGAAATAATATCATAGTTGTTATAGTTTTGACTGGGCCAGCAGTTGGGCAAACGGTACTGATACCTTGAATTCCTATCATACCTACAGATTTACCATTTAGTTTTAAAATAATACAATTTCCCATAAAAGTATCGTTTGCAGTCACTATAAATAAGGCACAGGGACAGACTTTCAAGCACGTGGGGATAGATTTAAGTGATGGGCAGTTAGTTATATGTTAGCTTATCTAGAACAGGATGTGGTGAAAACCAATAAATTTTAATACCAAATGAAAAGGTTACTAAACATATTGTTTATACTGAAGTACTATAAATCAATTAATAAAATAAGTAATTCCTTAAATAATACGCGGGTGAAACCGCGGGGCACAGCTAGTTACATAATAAAATGAAACATAAAAATGGTTAAAACAAACTTTAGTAATCAGAGTCCGGTCGCGTCTGCTTAGTTCCAGTAAACTTCACTGAAACTTTCACACAAGCGAAACCCACGGACGGATATTTTCTTGTTGTTACGAACTATCGATTTTCAAAGTACCCACTAGCAGAGCCGCCAAGGGATATTCTCTTAATATTTTTGGTAGTCTCTAGTTATGAAAAATTTACTCACTGGATGTAAACAGTAATAAAATGATTAACTATGTATGTCAGTAATTGAATATACTTGATCAGCTGCTATTGTATTGTAATTTCGCAAATGGTTTCAAATTTATATTTTAAATACCCAGATCTATGACACGATTCTACTGGTACTGTGATTAGCAATATATCTGCTATCGACACAGCCATATACACACATCGGGGCCTTCATCAAATTATGTACAGATTTAAAGATTTCCATAAGTTAGAACGCTCAACAAATTATGTAGATACATCGGCCTTGCTGTCCGGGCCTTGAAAGTCGATCAATAATATTTAAGTCCCATAATAGAAAACTTTGCGCAACTGAGCGTCCGCTAAGAGCGCTTCTTATGTTCAATTTCGTAACTAATACCAGTTAGTAATTACAATTGATGCTAATAGATAACTTTCAAATCAAAAACTGACGACTACACTAATGAATTAAAGAATATCGCAGTATCGCAGTCATATTACGACCACAATATCGTATATTTTATTTTGTCTCATATCCTTGTATTTTCTCCTGTATCGTGGAGGCAGTTTGCATAGCTAATTGCACAAAGATAAACATTCAGAATGGGAACATTTAGGCTGGTTTCACAGCTGTACGGGAGGCCCGTACGGGTAGGCCGTAATGCGGGAGACCCGTACGGGTAGCGCCCGCAGTGCTCTGAAACGAGTGTTTAGCTGTTTAGCACAGAGTACTTTATTATATATAGGAAGCTGTTTAGTACGATACGGGCGCTAGCGGAAGACAGTCGCAAATGAAAGTGAATGCGAACGTATTAAAAATTATTGGTATTTATTTAATTTGTGAGAGACGACGACGACAGAGAAAGAGACTATGGGTACATCCCATCATCGAAGCAAGATGTTTCAAAAGTGCATTTGTAACCTTAAACTATAAACTTAGGAACGATCCACGCAATTCTTTTAATTATTTTCGTATGTCGATTAGTAGTTTTTATGAACTACTATCCAGGTTGGAGAACTGAATAAAACATCAAGACATGTTTCGTGCTGCTATCTATGTCTATATATATCTATGAGAAATATGTATGTCTATGACAAATCCCGTGTCAATTAATCGATTCATCTCGATTGTACTCCCGGATCACGGGCGCTCCGCATTGCTGTGAGATAGATATATGAGACGATAGATGAGTAGCAGTGCGCTCGCGTCTGCATGTACGGGGGTCCGGGTGCGGGACGCGAGTGGTGTTGTACGGGCTCTACGCGGAGCGAGTCCCGTACGGAACAATCCGCGTCGCTGTGAAACGATATTATAGCGCCTCACGTCTCTCTCCGCTCCGGGAGCCCATACGAGTAGCCCGTACAGCTGTGAAACCAGCCTTATAACAATACAAATACTTGTTCCGTCCGGGATTTAAGCCCGTGGCCTTCAGCCGCAACTCAACCTTAAGCAACTTTAAGACACTCAACATTAAGGCAGTTTCATGGTCACTATTCCAAGGGAAGGCTTAATTGGCTTAAGTTTGGCGTGCTTTGCAGAGCGGGACAGCAGTTTATCCTGGCACACCGCTTGCAACTTTGCAATGCGCAGATTCGGCCTCACAGAATACTGTTGACATCTCTGGATTGGGGCAACCCAGTGCCAGATCCCTTCACTTGGCCTTACGCTAGTCTTCCTAGCTCATTTATCAAAACTTGGCAGATGTGTTGTAACATTTTTGAGCACCTTTATGATTGATAGTAAATGTTTGAATAACAAATTTAAGTTACGGTCGAAAGCGTTATTTCTAATAGTGTAACTTGGAGCGCGGTGAAACTTTATTGTGCTTTCGAAGTGTCCCCGAACTTTCGTTGGCGCGACAATAATTTAATGCTCTTGTTGCTGAACGGAAAATGCTGAAATTTGTTTCGCTTATTTTTGGTGAAAACTGACGCCGAGCGTTAGGTTAGCCAAAGGAAAACAATTCGTTGACATTACCAGTCCCAAGGTGAAAACAGTAATTAAAAAAACCAAATGCCTAAAAATTTTACTGAAAAGAGAAAAAGTCTTATGTGCCATGTCACTTCTACAACGAACATGATTCTATGATTCTAACGACAGGTCAAACGTTAAGATTTACCAAGCCATTTAGATTACAGAGCGAGCCACAGAAACAGACATATACATATACATCATCATCATCATCATTACAGCTTTTCATAAGTCTAGTGCTGAACATAGGCCTCCTCCAAGGAATGCCATAAAGCACGGTCCTGAGCCACCTGCATCCATCGACTTCCTGCATGTCTAACCAGCTCGTCACTCCATCTAATGGGGGGGGGGGGGGGGGTCGCCCTACACTTCGCCTACCGGTACGAGGCTGCCACTCGAGAACCTTTCTTCCCAATCGGTTGTCGGTTCTTCGAGCTATATGGCCGGCCCACTGCCACTTCAGCTTACTAATCCGTTGGGCTATGTCGGTTACTCTGGTTCTTCTGCGGATATCCTCCTTTCTAAGTTTATCACGCAGAGAAAGCCCGAGCATAGCCCTTTCCATAGCTCGCTCAACGACCTTGAGCTTCCTCATACGGCGAGCAGTGAAGGACCACGTCTCAGATCCGTAAGTCATCACTGGCAACACGCAGTGGTTGTACAGTTTCGTTTTCAGGTTTTGAGGTATTTTTTTTTATAGAATAAGGGTGACAAACGAGCACACAGTCCACCTGATGGTAAGTGGTTGCTGCGGCCCATAGACATCTACATCTATCCTCTATTACAAATCAAAATGCAGATGCGTTGTCACCCGTGAGGACTAAGATGGAATGCCTCATTTCCAGTAAAAAGGGCCTCCGGCCACCTGCACTCACCAAGCGAAACGCAGAGGTAAACCTCTACTTCACGCTGGTATTCTGTGAGGTCGTGGTACCACCCCGGTTCGAGCCGGCCCATCCGTGCGACAGCAAACGCTGCTGCGTGGCTCTACCACTGTTAGATAGGTATTAGGTATGTCTAACGAGAAGAACTTGCATGAACAATTAGGTGTAAAAAGTTGTTTTCCCGATGGATACCGCATTCGCTTTGTGAAGAGCAAAAAGCGGCTCGCGTTACTTGGTGCGTCAGAACTCTCGAAAGATTCCACGCAGAATCCTCAAATGCTGTATACAACATCGTATCAGGTGACGAATCCTGGATATACGCGTACGAACCCGAAACCAAAAACCAGTCACGAGTTTGGGTGTTCGAAAATGAGTTAAAGCCAACAAAAATTGTTCGTTCACGGAGTGTTGCAAAAAAAAAATGGTGGCCACGTTTGTCTCCAAAACCGGCCATGTTACGACTATTCCTCTTGAGGGACAAAGAACGGTTAATGCAGAATGGTATGCTAGCATTTGTTTGCCACAGGTCGTTTCTGAACTCCGTAAAGAGAACTGCAACTGCCGCATCATCCATAGACATCTACATATAGATGTCTATGGATAGACGGATGAGCCGGCTCGAACCGGGGTAGTATCACGACCTCACAGAATACCAGCGTGAAGTAGAGATTTACCTCTGCGTTTCGCTTGGTGAGTGCAGATGGCCGGAGGTCCTTTTTACTGGAAAAGAGGCATTCCATCTTAGTCCTCACGGGTGACAACGTATCTACATTTTGATTTGTAATAGAAGATCGAGGTAGATGTCTATGGGCCACAGCAACCACTTACCATCAGGTGTACTGTGTGCTCGCTTATCACTCTTATCATATATCAAAATTAACTATATATATAATTAAAAAAGTAACTAGTGCGTGTTGACAGTGGTTTATTTATGGATTTAAGACGTAAACCTCCACTGTTGACCGTATGAGGAAGCTCGCAGCTGCTCAGGGAGCTATGGAGAGGCTATGCTTGAAGTTTCTCTTCGCAATAAATTCGGAATATGGATACAGCAATAGAACCAGAGTAACCGACATAACTGCAAGCTGAAGTGGCAATGGGCCGGCCATATAGTTCAAATAATCTACGACTAATGGCCTAACAATACAAACTGTAAATAAACTTTTACTCCTCGGCCATTATGACTAAAAGAAACATGAGGGAGTAAAATATATTACTTAGCACGCTTTTAGTAGCTACGTAATGGAATGAGTTTTATTTCATTACCTCTAACAGGTCTCATAAGTAATAAAATGGTATGAAGTACTCTGAACAACTAAAATTATTCGACATCAACACAAACGAGGGTACTAAGGTCTCCGTAGGGAACTGAACTGCGGCTCTTCCATCGCAGCTCCTTAGGTTATGCGTCCCTAGTGTAGTACTCGCTACTCGCTACTCGTTACTCTCACTAACTGAGAAGTAAATTAAGCAACATTTAGGTTAAACCAAGTAAAATCAACTATAACCGAAAAACGAAACTAAAAAACGAACTATAATTGTGTAGTGGCGGTGTAAGAATATCCGCTACTAATGAGGCAATATATAGTGGAGGCCGGTGTTGAGAAGTGGACTTTTGATTTTCTTGTAAATAACATGGAAGCGACAGTAACCACAAAACAATCGCCTACTATCGTGGACCACTTCTAGCATATTTAGCAATGATATATTTTACCATGTTTACCATTTCGTTACCATTTAGTTATGTTGAAGATAAAATGGATTTACTGAGACATCAGGGCTTTGAACACCTTGGTCCTCCTTGTGACTGTTGCTAAAGTGAGGGTTGGCTGCAAAACCATAGAAACGGCGGGATTTTTTTTTTTAAATAAAATCTTTTATTTCCTCTTGACAAATGTATAAAATTTCACAATATTACTTAGGTAAATAATACGGTTGCAGACAATTTGTAACCTTTGTGAGATACTGGGGTCCATACTAGGGTAATCCCTGTGTTATAGATGAATTAAAAATAAGATAGAATTAAACGTGTGTAATGGTAGTGGGATAAAAGTTTCTCGAGTGGCAGTCTCGACCCCCCATTAGATGGAGTGACGACCTGGTAAGACATGCAGGAAGTCGATGGGTGCAGGTGGCTGAGGACCGTGCTTTTGGCATTCCTTGAGGGAGGCCTATGTTTAGCAGTGGACTTGTGAAGGGCTGTAATAATGATGCGTGTAGTATTTGAGTATAAAGGAAATTATTACCCTCCATGCCATACATAATAGTACATAGAATAACATAGATGTAAATCATAATACTGAATGTCATTATTTATATAGTTTCATTTTAAAGTCATTATTAATAGATTATTTACGAGTACGTAAACAATTATTGAAAGTTAAATATTTTTTTTTTAAGTACAAAAGCTTCATCTACATTAGCAGGATTTTCCATTATCTAGTTTTTATACGTGGTAGAGCCATGCCGCAGCTATATTTAGTAGTATAGTTGTAGCACGAATGGGTCGGCTCGACCGGGGAAGGACCACGTTCTCACAGAATACCAGCGTAAAATGGCAGCTTGACACTGCTGTGTTACGTATAGGGAGTGTAGAGAATCGGAGTCCCATTTTACTGGAAAAGAGGCATTCCATCTTAGTCCTCACAGGTGACGACGCATCTGCACTTTGATTCGCAAATGAGGATAGATGTAGATGTTTATGGGCCACAGCAACCACTTACCATCGGTGGACTGTGTGCTCGTTTGTTACCCTATCCTATAAAAATAAATCTCTACTCTTAGCTCATGTACTACTGTACTAGGTGGACCCCTTTTCTATCCAGGAGTCAGTCTGGGTAGATTCAAGTTACATCCTATATACGATCCACTGCTGGGCAAAGGCCTCCTCTCATTTCTGAGAGAGCAAGGAAATGTCAGCCGCGCTGCCTCAATGCATGTTGGTGAACTTCATATGTCTTCGAAATATTTTTTCTTATCATGCAGTTTCCTCACGATGTTTTCCTTCACCGCCAAGCACGTGGTAAATCAGCACTTAAATTTGCAATTAACAATTTCATTGGTGCCGGCGGGATCAAACCCGGGTTGCTCGCGTACTGTGCAACTTACTGCGAGTGCTTAGGCTTTGAGCTAATACGGCTCTCCATCTGGGCAGTGCTTGCACCGCTGTGTTCCGCTCTAAAGGCTATAGACATCGATCACTAATAAAAAAAAAAACTAGATACACAATCTTATGGAAAAGTTCTCTAAAAACTGTCGCCAATTGTTTTTACGTAATTCTAGTGTACATAAATATATACATTAATGTAAATTCAACCTTAAATGCATTGCCCCTAAAGTTGTATTCACAAAGCTACGTGCAAATTAAAACCGCACCCAAATGTTCGAGTGGGCGCTCATTCGGTAAGGACTTTTTTCACTGATTGCATATCTAGTTTTTTATTAGTTCTCGATGGTATAGAGTATAACAAGCTAGGAGGCCATCCATCCTAGTCCTCAGACCTGAAAATACATCTGTAGCCTCTTTGTTTGAAGTTAGCTGCAAGTGCCTATGGACTGCAGTAGCTACTTTTTTTTTATAGGATAAGGGTGACAAACGAGCACACAGTCCACCTGATGGTAAGTGAATGCTGTGGCCCATAGACATCTACATCTATCCTCTATTACAAATCAAAATGTAGATGCGTTGTCACTCGTGATGACTAAGATTCTCATAAGCTTCATTTCCAGTAAAAAGGGTCTCCGGTTCTCTACACTCACCATACGAAACACAGCAGCGTTAAGCTGGTATTCTGTGAGAGCATGGTCCTTCCCCGGTCGAGCCGACCCATTCGTGCTATAACTATACTATTAATATAGCTGCAGCATGGCTCTACCACGTACTTACCATCAAGTGAACTGTTTGTTCCACTACATGTAGAATATACTATAATGTATACTTTCTTGAATAATGTATTATTAGTTATCTTTGAGGAAATAGATTTTGTCAAATGTGATCCGTAATGACAACATATGTAACTCTAGGAGAGTTAGACTGGGGTAGTCGGATAAAAACAGAAGAAATACTTATTATTGATTAAAAATGGAACTAAAATATATACACAAATGTATGACACTCGTAGGCGTGTATTACACTTGTAAAGTAACTTTGAAAGCTTTTTAATCCAAAAATAAAGAATATCAAAAGATAGGTGCTTAGAATCACTTAAAGTAAGTGTTTTGAGGTGCTCTGCTCGAGTTTTTGAAGCATTGAAAAATATGTCGATAAAACTAAAAATAGAATAATAAGTTTTATGTGGTAGAGCCACGCTGTAACATGCTTCATAGAGGAGATATTTGCCGCAGTTGCGACGCTTAATGAGCGGGTTAGGAACCGTAGTTTTTCAACCGACTTCAAAAAAGGAGGAGGTTCTCAATTCGACTGTAAGTACTTGTTTTATGTGTGTTACTTTAGAACTTTTTTCTAGGTAAACCGATTTAAACGATTCTTTTTTTAAGTGAAAACTTCTTTAGCGGCGTTGTGCACTTTTTTGTAATGGGTAAAAAATGTTAAACTCGCGTCAGTACACGTGACCTGATCGAAAATTCGTAAGACGGACGGAGAGTAGACAGCCGGCGCTTGCGCGAACGTTCGTGTGTGTGATTTTTCTGAGAGTTAAACTTTTTAATGTAGTGTTGCGTGCCACTATTAATGTCTTGTACATGGCAACACTAGTTACACTAGCGCCCTCTAGTGTCGAGTAGCCAGAACTAGTGACTCTCCTAGTTCTGCTACTCGACATATGGATCGACCAATAATGCTCGGGACGAGCATGTCTTAGGAGGGGGCAGTGTTGCGCGCCACTATTAATGTCTTGTACATGGCAACACTAGTTACACTAGCGCCATCTAGTGTCGAGTAGCAGAACTAGGAGAGTCAAGATCCTTCCAGAAATTTCGGGACCGATATGTACTCGAACATTCTAGATGTCGCTACAGTAGAATGTCCTGGAAACTATCTGAGGCCCTATATAAGGCTGGTATAGACCACGACCGAGGGAGTATTGAATTGACGATACAAGAGAATACTTCGAAGCGAAATAACTGCGAACTAAAGTGATTGTGTTTTATTTATTAGTGTGGTTTTAGATTGTAATTAGTGTTGTGTGATTAAAGTGTCAATTTTGGTAATTTAATCGGCAGTTTTTAATTGTCTCGAACCCCAAGCTCGTAACAGTATTATAAATTGTCATTTTTTTCTTTACGATAGCGCAATAAATAAATATTGTATTTTACCACATAAATGATAGTACTTTTATACTGATAATTAAAGCAATTCGTGCAAAATTATTCCCTAACCATTCCAAAATATCAAAAATGCACAACGTTAATATTCAAGTTTTCACTTCTGCCGGCACTCCCGGAGTGCAATCCGTCGTTTTTTTTAAGTTTAAAAGCTAGTGATCACGATCTGACCAGTAGTTTTAGAGTTATCCTTAATAATGCATATTTAATTGACTTTGACTGACTACATTATTGATGTTATCATTTTATTTATATTGAAGTCGGTTGTAAAACATGTTTAATTTTACCACTTGTTTGTAGTACACTCCGAATGCGGAACGGAGAGATTGGGCTCTAATGTCGAATTTTTTAAATTATTCGTTTCACTCACATTGAGTGGTGTCTAATGTCGATTTTTAAAATTATTCGTTTAACCCCCGACGAAAACAGAGGGGTGTTACTTATATGTTTGTTGATAACACATATAATCACGCCTATTACCCTTAGGGGTAGGCAGAGACCACTTCTTTCCACTTGCTACGATCCTTACATACTTGTTTCGCTTCGTCTACTTTCATTATTCCCTTCATATATGCTCTACGGTTTAGGGTACTCTTGACCTGGCCTTTTTTCAAGACGTCTAGAAACGTCCGCCTAGGTCTACCCCTTCCAACACTTTCATTCACACTCGCCTTATACACTTTTTTCGTCAATCGTTCTTCATTCATTCTCTCGACATGGCCAAACCATCTCAGCATACCTTTCTCAATTTTGTCACTACATCTTCTTTCAGACCACAACGTTTCCTTATCTCACTATTTCTTATCCTGCCACTCAGTTTAACTCCCATCATACTTCTTAACGCTCTCGTCTTAACTGCATTTATTCTGCTTTCATGTTTCTTCTGCCATACCCAACTTTCACTTCCGTACATGAGTGTCGGAACCAACACCCCATCATGCACAGCCAAACAAGCCTTGTTAGATGTTAGATGTAATATGTAATACAACATAATAAGGCCAATTCTGTACCAAATACAACATTATATCGCAATTCTGATGTCGGAAATACACCAGAATAGGGTTTTGTTAAAATAGTAAGGAAGTGAGAACAGATGTTCAATTTCCTCTATTGCTTACGCAATTAACCATTATCAATAATATGACAGTTTAACCCTTTCACTGTCCCGTGCACTACATATAGGTCATTGCTGTTGTCTTACTATTGTGTCTGCAAACCGGACAGTGAAAGTGTTAATGTACTATACATTCAGTATAAAGCAGTCATAGTTCGAACACATCTTAACATGTCCCCGCCACAATTACACACCTACAGCAACACCACCCATCTCAAAGTAAGACAGTGCAGCCTCTCAGCAACACCAATCCTCCTTGCCTGCACTAGAAGAATTACAACAACGAACAGAACAACGACACTATCTTAGAGAATGACTTATGCGGAATCTGCGCTCGGCACCGCCACTGAACTTTATAATAATGTCCTCCAGACCGAATTTCGGCCACGGCGGCCAGTCTCAACGGAGACTAGCCATCTGCGCAGGACAGGATTACAGTGCCCAAGTGTAAGCGCAAACACAGGTGCACTCTATATTCCCTCACTCTCAGAGCCCGATGGGACGGTAAACCGACACGACCGGAGAGAGATCAGGCGCAGGGCCAACGGCTTTACGTGCTTTCCGAGGCACGGGGGTAAAACACCGCCAACTTCCCGACTCCGGGTAGCTATTGAGAATTTCTTGATGGAAAAATATACTGACTACTAACACATACACACACACAACACACACAAACAATAACTGATTTTTTGGCCCGACCCGAGATTCGAACCCGGGACCTCATGATTAGCAGTCGCACTACTACAACCACTAGACCAACAAGGCAGTCTTGATGAGAACTTTATACTGCACAAACGAGTAGGGGATTTCCCGATCTACCCTCAATTCTACCCCGCCACCATATGACCCCAATGCATTAGTGAGATCTTTAAATTATTATTAGTCTGCGAGACACCAACCAAAGTCGATGTATATTTGGAGATTTGTTTTTAAACTTTTTATAAAAATAAGGCCGTAAGACACCTACATCGATCCACAATTAATAATCAAATGGGTGATGCCCCATAAGTAAGCACTTTTGGATTTTCCAATTTTTTTTAAGTTGCTGTTGTTAGGAAGGCGGTGCTGCCCATCTCCTGGTTTGTTTCTCGCTGTCGCTTCTTACGACACCCACGGGATGATATGGCCAATTGTGACAATTCTTACCTACAAAGGAAGGGATCCATGTCCAGCAGTAGATTGTTAGAGACTGAAGAAAAAATAATTCAAGAATTTACAGCGTAAATGTGTAGTGTTCGCGTAAAAATAAGAAATCATTATGTGAACCAAATACGGACTGGTAATTGCAAATAAAATTCGCCGATTAGAAGATCTCATGACTAAGCGCGCTAGATATCTAACAGCATTAAACTTCTTGAAGAGATGTCGCGATAATAATCTCATTCCTACGTGTGTCAAAATATCCACTAAAAAGGACATTCGAGGAAGCGCTAAGATCTTAAATCAGGCAAGTAAAAAGTTGTTACGAACGGTAATCCAACAAAAACGCTCCGATCTACATACCATAAACAAATCCATAGACACATCATTCAGTGAGTTAAAGGCAGTTTTAACGACATTTGATTATAATGTTTGCATCGAAACGTTAAATAAACGAGAAATTAATAAATGTAACGAATGCAAAAACAAACATATTGTAAAATATCAAAAATTAACGACCAAATTAAATGTCAAACATCTGAGTCAACATGAGAACGAAACGCAACAATTGACTACGAACGCGGATCATAGATTAAGCGCGGTCTATAATCTGTCAAAACAAACTCTGGATGATGCAACAATTAGAGTATTATCGAAAGGCCTTAATTTTGCTTTAACATCTAAAAAATTACCATACGAAGAAATTATCTGTAGTGTCGAGGACTGTTTATTTAAAAAAAATATGCGAAAGGAAGATTTGGAAGCGATACGTCAAGACATTTCGTCTATGTTACGTCGAAGTTCAGCGCCAAAACCGAATCTACCTAAAGACGAATTTAAAGCGTTGAATAACCTACGCAATAAACGAGAACTCACGATTCTCCGCGCAGATAAGGGAAATGCCACGGTAGTCATGGATACGTCGGATTATAATTCTAAAATACAAGAACTTTTGTCGGATGCAAGTACTTATAAAAAGGTTAAAAATGACCCAACAAATAACACACTCAAAACTACTAGTGATTTCATAAAGAAACACTCCGAAAGAGTAAATCTAGACGTAAACTCGATAATACCTACGTGTGCCAAACCACCGAAATTGTATGGGTTACCAAAAATACACAAGCCCAATGCTCCACTACGTCCTATAGTGAGCCAAATCGATTCACCAACTTACAAATTGGCTCAACACTTAGCGAATATACTCTCACCGCTCAAGGGACATACAAGAGCACACACAAAGGATTCCTACCATTTTGTCAGCGAGATTAAAGACCTACATCTGGCAGACAATGAAACTATGGTCAGTTTTGATGTGCAGTCTCTGTTCACATGCTTAACTGTTGAAGACTGCATCTCAATTGTTACTAGAAGGCTAGAGCAAAACAACATGCCCGTAGAATATGCAGTATTACTTAGACACTGCCTTACATCTGGCTACCTATTGTGGAAGGAGGAGTTCTACAAGCAAGTAGATGGAGTGGCAATGGGCTCACCTGTATCTCCCATTGTTGCCGATATATTCATGGAGGACTTTGAGGAGAAATCCCTGCGTACTTCTCCCGTAAACCCAAGATTCTACAAGCGGTACGTATACGACACTTTCACAATTCTCCCTTTAGATAAAGTAACTGCATTTCTAGACCATCTTAACTCCTTAAATTCTAAAATTCAGTTCACAATGGAGTTAGAGGCAAACAATTCTTTAGCTTTTCTAGATGTGTTAGTAATTCGGAATCCTGATAACACCTTGAGCCACACTGTGTATAGAAAAAAGACCCATACAGATAGATATTTAAACGGTGATTCTCACCACCATCCTTCACAGTTAGCTACCGTGGGTAAATCTTTTTTCAGAGAGCACGAGGGATCTGTGACAGTAAACACCTGGCCGCCGAGCTCCAACACATCAAACAAGTTTTGCACGACAATAAGCTTCGGGTCCCGCGCCTACGTCACAGTGAACGAGTGAAGTCGGCCACAGTCGAGCGAGTGCCTGCTGTACTGCCATATGTCAGAGGTGTCACTGACAAAATTGGTTACATCTTGAAGCGTGCTTCCATTAAAACATATTTCAAGCCGCCGAAGAAGATTAGTCAGTTTTTACCATCAGTCAAGTGTAATATTCCTCTGCAAGATGCAGGAGTGTACAAGCTTGATTGTGAATGTGGTCTCTCTTATATAGGACAAACTAAAAGATCTATAAAAACCCGCGTTAAAGAACACATAGCTGATGTGAAGAATAGACGCTCCGGGAAGTCTGCAGTCTGTGAACACGTACAGGATCGCCTCCGTCACTACATTAGATTTGATAGACCACAAATCCTCGCTAAAGAACACCGATTCCTTTCAAGGATGATTCGCGAGGCTATTGAAATCAAGAAACATCCTAATTTCAATAGAGAAGATGGCTGGGTGCTACCATCTGCTTGAGATCCCATAATTAATAAAATTAAATCCCAACCCAAGCATACAACTGCAAGACTTCATGATACTGTAAGTTCATACTGCGTAGATCGGAACAAAAATTAATAATTTTTAATCTGGAGGTAGCCGTGGTTAAAGCTATGACATTGGGACGTCATACACCTCAGTCCCCCCCCCCCCCCCCGTGACCATGGGTGCTGTAAGGTGCTTGAAACGTCGGGAATGTAAAATAAGTTAATATACGCGATAAAATCCGTAAAATTAGTTTTATTTAAATTTACAGCGTAAATAGATTGGTAACTGCTTGTAGTTAAATGGTCGCAAATATGAGGCTTCTTTAAACTTGGCAAGCGAACAGAGTGCTCGAAAAGTCAACAGACACAAGTGATTCTCATATGGATTGGTCTATTTTGAACCTTTTTTTTCCTATAAAAAGATTTCTGAATTTCTAGAAAGAAGTAAGGGCTTTAAAAACATTGCATTTTTTTAAGTAAGCAAATCTTTTATTTGCCACAATAGATAGAACCCTAGCTATTAAACTACTTGTAGAAACTGTATCTTAAAAGTCAGAGTCTTCCCTTTTTAGTGATTGATAGGTCTGTACCGGCGTTACCATTGCATATTTTAACATGAAAAAGTAGTTATTGTGACATAACTGTAATAGTTAGACATATGGTATAACAGATTTTTTGGAGATATTGATATCCTCTATAAAACTGTAGTACCTACATCACTTTGCTCTATTGTCAATAGTTTTCGCAGCGTATGC